>JARKHS020031325.1:0-290000 GCA_030143305.2 Amblyomma americanum | reverse complement strand
CACGGCGGGCCGCCTTAAATTAAGGGTATGACTCAAACGCTAATTAATGGGTTAACGCACATATGTGCAGAATTAGTCTTTCTCTACTTAACGTTCGTAGGTCCCTGGGGGTCCTCATACGGAGTGGTGCAGCGGTTGAGCAGTGCGCTACTGCCCCGGGATGGCAGGTGCTGCCAACGGCGCGTGTTATCTCTCTCTCTCTCTCACACACACACACACACACACACACACACACACACACACACACACACACACACACACACACACACACACACACACACACACACACACACACACACACACACACACACACACACACACACACACACACACACACACACACACACACACACACACACACACACGCACGCACGCACGACACGCACACACGCACGCACACGCACGCACACGCACGCGCGCGCACACACACACACACACACACACACACACCCACCCACACACGCACGCACACGCACGCACACGCACGACGCACGCACACACACACACACACACACACACACACACACACACACACACACACACACACACACACGCACACGCACGCACGCACGCACGCACACACGCACACACACACACATGCACGGGAATGTTACAATGTGAGGCTTACGCCTTAAAAACCGCCTTGGAGATAACAAGCCTGTTAACATGCGAAGTCATCATGAAAGGAACCCGCTACAGGAGCATAGAGATGACTTCCGTGGCTTCGAATGTTTGGGGGAAAGACGCTTTTTTTCTGCTGAGAAATGACCGTGTAACGAAACGAACGGACCGCCTTAGTATTTAGCTTCTACCGTAGGGTGTTACGTAGGATTCCGATTCGTGTTTACTAATCTTGGGTCCGATTTCGGTTCCGGAGAAACATTCTGTTCCCATTTCAAACCAGTACGAAGCAGTTACTACTGTTGAGACAGATTACAAACGGTGTCGAAACGATAAAGTATGTGCTCGCGAAGGGGTTTTCTGATCCGGTATTTTATGCTTTGTTTTCTTCTTTTCGTAAGGTCGCTATGCAAATTAGAGAAAAATGTAAAACCTTACATTTTTTTTCCGTGAATTTTCGACTCAGCCTATTTGAATTAAGCTAGCGACAAGACGTTTAGCACAACTGACCGACGACCAAAGCCGTAATTTCAGCAAACTAAGAATATTTGGTTGGTGTGCTACGCTTCTTGGTGATTTCAATTTGAACGCCATAGTTCTGTTTTTTTTTCGCTTTATACAGTGCCATGTTGTTGACTGGTGTATAAAGGGCTCTTGAAAACTACTTGGTTAAGATCTGGCGAATGATTAGAAGTTCTGGACAGTGATTAGACATTGGAATGACAAAACAAAAACAGTGCTCAAGGCGCAGAGTGTTTACACGAGTCAATTTCTATATTTATCCCTCGGATAGGCAATAATCGAAGATGGAAACCTAGTCTTTTATTTGTTCTGTATAAACCACAAAGTCAGAGGGTGAAGAAAACTGTGAGCAAGGCTGTGCCGGCTGCGCGAGAGAGGCTTTCGAATTTGCGGGCGTATGCACACTGATACGGTCGACGCATAAGCCCCCCGATCCTACCACAGGGAGGGACACAGCCACATTTTTAGTAGGTTCCGTGGCAAATGCAGGCTTGCTTGTGTCGATTGGATTCGCCGGAGCCACGGAGCAAGACTATACAGGAGGTGCAACTCCCGTCTGCGCGAGCGAGCGCAGGCGACCAGATAAAGTCACGATTGTATGCGCCGACAGGGGCGCATGCAGTGGCGGCGCCTTATTATCAAGGGGTTTCAGGGCAGGCTAAAGTCACTGGAACGTTCTCGTTCCAGTGACCTTAGGGCAGGCGGCTCCGGCGCGCTCTCCGGCGGCGCGCGCTCAAAGCAGACAACGACAAGCAGACGACACGGGTGTTTGCTTCAGCGGGCACGTCGGGAAGTTGTATTTCTGCGCCCTTAAGTCAAACCGCAATAGTTCTTGTCGGTGTCTGTGCTCAAATGGTTGAAGCGTAGCACCAGTTGCTCTTCGGGTTACCAGCGGTAAAGAAGCGCGCGGGAGTGCCCTCAATAGAGGTCAGGCACACGAGGCCGAACGGGAGCAACACGCTGGACTGGTTGCCTTGGCAACCGAAATGCAGTAGTTCTTTCCAGGCCGCCAGGCGCCGCCAGCAGGATAGCGGCGCCGCGGACTTATGACCTTTTCTGGTCGCCGCAGACGGCCGAGTTTCCACTCCTTATACTCTTCTTCCGCGGCCGGAGCGCAGTCTTTTCTCCAGGTTCGTCGCCTAACGCTTCCCAGGTGGAGGGGAGGGGCTTAAGCGAGTGAAGGTTACAGTTGTAAGCGTACAGGCTGGCGACAAGTGCAAATGCACGGTGAATATGCAGTAAAAGATATTTCGTTGAAAGCAGGTTGCAGGAGAATGGAGTTAATGAGATATGGGACCTTTGCTAGTCTTTAATTTGTAGCTTTCGTGTAATTTCGCGATCCACACGAAAGCATAAACGCTGAAAATTTATTATCCTGCCGAGCCTTGTCTTAGGTTGCTAACCACGTGGGCCTGCAATGCAGATGCGCAAGTAGTCCTAGGAAGTGAGGGTGCAAAACCGGGTTAAAAGTTCGGCGAAGTCTACTTACGCCAAAAAACACAAAATTCCCTGCAGTGAGAGATCTACAACCACCATAAGCTCAACCGGTAAACCCATGTACTAGGCGATGTCAGTTCGCGTTAAAGAACTCCAGGTTGTGGGAATTTCCCGCAGCCCTTCACTGCAGCGTCCCTCATAACATGAGTCGCGTTGGTACGTTGAACTCCCATAAACCGAACTAAGACAGTTAGCTGTCTTTAAAAGTAATCTGTTAACTTAGAAGAGCGCTCACTTCCACATATGATTGTAAACAGTAGTGTGCGTCAGAGTACAGCTAAGCCATCTTGGCGAGAAGTCTCCTTAATTGAATCGTTAAGTTTAGTCAAAAAATTAGGCCCAGTTAATGAAGATTACTTACGGTGGGCCGCTAACCTTTCAATCACTGAAGAGCCCAACTATGTAAGTAAGAAGACAACTATTCAATACTAATTAACCAGCCTGGTTGTTAACACTTCTGAGCTGTATTGTGAAGCACACTACCGCTTGCAGTGCTGTGCAGAAGAGAGCGCTCTTCTAACTCAAGCAGCCAATTTTTAAAGATTGCTAACAATCTTAGGCGAAACACTCTGTGTAGAAATGCAAGCAAAATTATTTCAAAACATACCTAGTGTTCTCTTTATAGTACACATATTCGTCCAATCGCACCTGTCGATTTACAACGATTTCTTTCTTGTTGAAAAGCTCTTCGACGTTTCGCCCCTGCATGATAACTGTAAGAGGAAGTTTCACTGCTTTTTGGCATGAACTCAAGCTGAAGTTCACAGTTCTGAAGCGAGCAGAGAAATTCAGTACAGCTCACATGTCACTGCCTGCAGTCCATCCCACAGTACAACCTCGTAGCTGACGAGAGGGTAGTTTGATATGGGCTGTAAATCCTGAAATATAAGAATGTCGAGCTGTGTTCCGACAGAGCGGTTCCTTTTTCCTCTGTTGGCCTAACGCACTGAATTCTGGTAGGCAAAGGTGTCAGCAGAATTAGATACTTAGCAAGATTTTCAACACTGGCTTGTCGAATTTCTTCTGGTTTATGATGTGCTGCAAAACCAAGACAACTCGTTTAGAGAATGACATTAAAAAGAGAAAAAAAAAGACTAATGCCACACGGCGGCTCATTTAGAAGCAAGAGAACAAAGCAGGTAACTAGAACGACAAACGAATGTGATTTAATGGGAACAGGATGTCGACGGTATGGGGCGAAAGTCGTCAGTGTGGAGCCTGTACAGATGCCAGTCTTCCAGTTCAGAGTGATAACAATCCAAAGCATCTTATGCGTCGCCGCTACTTATCACATGTGCGTTCACACTGTCGCCTACAAGAGTCTTTATAATGGCGTCAAGTTACTTGTTTGCCTGTACATATAGCCTCCAGTGAGTGGTGCGCGGTAGAAGTAGCAGGGCATAGTACCAGAACCCATGACGCAAAGCGTATTGTGTTGTCATTGAAAGGGCGCGCGGAATGAAACCAAAAAGGGTACTTAGTGAACAGGATGAACGGCAGCAGAAAAAGTAATTTTCCGCTTCACTAAGATTTTTTCGTAACCGGAGTTTTCTGTAACTTTTCGAACCTCCTGAGCTGCATTGCTATTTTTTAGCTAGATGTCAACTACACCAAAGTTTTCGCAACGTGCTGTACCGCTTTGTTTTTTTCCCCTATTTCAAGCTCTCCCTGTCGTCCTCCTGACATCATCGAGTTAGGGGACGAACTGTGAGGTGTGTCGCACTAATCAGTTACGAGCTACTGAGAGCAGCGGTTTCTAAAAATTACTTCTAAATTTTGGGGTCCACGTTGAGCTTTACCTTAAACTTGAATACTCACAAAGACCCCTTCTACAGACCTGCTGCACTAGAATATCTTGCTACAGTGATAACTGCACTGCAGGACTACGCCTTTAAGATTTTTTGTTTCTGTTACCCTTTCCGGGTCGGCACATTTTTTTCTAAAGTCAAAAGTGTTTTATTATTGCACGGATAAATGTGCTGCTCAGAAATAGTTTCGGGGAGACTGCTTAGTTCTCATAGTCCCATGTTTTCAGTTCGGTTTTAATAAAGTGTTCTTTCACATAAATATGTTTGGCTTTTGTTCTCAGGCAATGCTATACCAATGAAAATCAGCGTGTTGTGCAATGATTTCATGTGAAGATAATGTTAAATTCGGTACAGGCAACTACGCTCAAGCAGCGAATTATGGAAACGTGGTACGTTAATTGCTGCTTATTCATGTGCCATGATGGCAACATCAGCTGTTAAAGTCATCCTTTAGCCATTCTCGTACTTTCATTGGTGTAAACGTTGTAAAGATCGTATTTGTAACTAAATGCGCACTTTCTGTCAATGCTTCCATAGAAACCATGTTTTGTGCGGAAAGAAAAACTTTGAACTAAAAGAATAATAATTAGACAACAAAACTTCACTTAAATTTCAAACATATTTTCTGCAAGCCAAAAAGAAAACTCTGTGTATATTACTAAGACAGCTGAAAGCAGCCAACTGATCTCAATATATGCTCACAGATTTTCTGTACATGATAGAAAAGAAACATTGAAAAATAAGAGAATAACTGAAGTTCACAGAGATTTTGTTAGTTTTCAGAAAAAAAATGACCAATAAAAATTTGGAAATCAGAGACTTACTCCAAAACAGAAAATTATACTTTACGGAAAGTTCATATATACTTTCCGTAAATGATAAAAAAGTAACCTTGTAAAACAACCGAATAACTGGAAGACAGAAAACAAAAATGTACAAAGGTTTTTTTCGCAGGCCAGCTGCCAGAAACTGTCTCTTATTTTCTTTTTTTTTAAAGTGTAGCTACTTGGCATTGCTTCTTATATTTCGCGCCCGCTTAGCTACTTGTTTTTGCTCTCTTTCGAACCTGTTTAGCAACTTGGCTTTTGACTGCTTGTTTCGAGCACATTACGCTACTTGGCTCAGCGTCTCTGTTTCTAACTTGTTTTGCCACTGGGTTTCCGCGCTTTATTAGCTAACACCGGAAATGTGCGAAAAATCAAAGTTAATATAAACACGAATTCAAAAAATTTTCTTGGCAAAGTTAATACTTTTATACCTGCTGCTCCTGTGCATTTTGTGTGCCAGCCTGCATTTGCGTAACCACAGTAACATCATTACTACAGCGTATTTTATTATCACTCCCTGTAAAGTCTACCCACTTTATACACGATTCCTGCTCAAAAATTTGACTTCTTCTGGATAACGCAGCTCTCCAGGGCACGAGGCGCAAGACAACGCACGAGAATTGTAATATCTTCTGCTTAACCTAGGGTTATTTTCAGTTAAATGACAATTTTAAACCTCTCCTAACGCTTTTTATTCCTGGCACAGATCATGTGAGAACAAGACAGAAAAGTACTCTCGAGAAATGAAAGCGCAAAACACCGGTACTCTCCACGTGTCCGATTGGCATCATATGAAAAACTTCTGCGATACAACACGAGCCATTCTAATAACATATTTTGCAGCAAAATGTAATTTCATAAAGTTGGAACTTCGCAACTTTTGCTGAATAATTCGAGTTTTAGGGGCGTTAGAAGTATCGGATTTTTTTAACCCCCAAATTTCGATAAAAACAATAACCAAAAATGGAGGGCCCTACGAAGAAGTTTATCGTCCCGCTGACTCGAGGCGTTACGTTGCTGAATAACGGACGACTCGTATCCGCTAGAAAAAAAAAATTCCCAAGTAGTATAAGGACAGAAAAGTAGCCAAATGTACGTAGACATCGGTGTACGAGAAATGAGGGCGTGACCGGAAGCCCTAGACTGCGTGCTTGGCGAAGGTTCCAGATTGCTGGAAAATATCCTGTCGAAGAACAAAGTTCTTACCTCAATCGCTCCATCTTTCAGGTGGGGTATCTCCATGGCTCAAGCCGCGAGCTTCGAATAGGCCCGGATTAAGGGGTGCAAAAGGGGACAGGTCCCAGCCGCAAAACCTGAAACGCGATTCCGAACAGTTTCCCGCCTATCATTATTTCGTGCAAACTCACACTGCTTTGTGATGTCGTGGAATAGTCCGGTGTTAATAGGTAGTTTGGTGGCGGACGTGACGTCAGGCTTACCGGCGCGTAGCCGTCGCGTTACGGATCTGGCACAGCTTACGGCCACTTGCGTAACGCCGAAAACTGCTCACGCTGACATACATTACAAGGTGTGGCGGCTTCGGCGCGTCATCTGGTGACCAGCCGAGCGGCGTACTGCCAAAGCATATCCCGTGGGCGCACTCGAGCAGACGAAGCCCAGAACGACTGCGATCACCTGACAAACGTCACTTCCGCTGTCAGTTTCTTGAAGGAAAGGAAGAAGTGGATGGCGAAAATAGTCTCTTTCTGTGTGGATGCTATTTTTTCACGCCGTTGTAAACAAGTGGTCCCAAGGGTCTGCGCAAGCCGCGCCGATCTATCCATGGTTGCTTGCCTCCGGATGCTGAAAGTTATTCCAAGAACATATGCAGGCCGCACCTTTGGATGCTCGATATGCGTCGTTGGACGCTGCAAATGCGTCCTCGTTCTTCCAGCTCGCAGCCCGGCTCATGTTGCACAATTTTCATATGTTTACTCCAAGCTCGCTCTTCACTGCAACGTCAGATCGCGGCGTTTTACATTTCTGCTAGCTGGCCTTAGCATTTACCTGGTTACAGCAAACATATCTGTAACGTTACGATTGCAGTAGTTTTGCTTTGTGAACGTGTTCTCATTTTACCCTAGAACATCTGATCGCAACGCACTTTTGATAAATAACGGCATGCGTGATTTACCCCTAAGACAACAGTTCTCGAACCGTGCGCTCAGAATTTGTGCCAAATTGTTTTCAGGAGACTGCACCAACGGAAGCGCACACATTGTGGCAGTTTTTCGAAGTCGTGGCATTGGAGCTTTGGGGTAACGAGAAGATCGTTTAGTTTAGCAAACGCGCCGGTGTCTTCGAAGTGGTGTTTACAATAAGATCTACCCTGAAATTCATGATGGGTTCTCGCGTTCACGATGGCAGTCTTTGGTGCGAAACCGTTAAAATCTTAAATAGGGGGTATTACGCGATTTCGAAAATGAGCGCTCAAGGCAGCCGTATGGGAGCACTGTGCGAGTTGGGAGTCCTTGCCATCTGGTGACATCCGCGCGGTGCTAGAGTTTTCCTTCAAGCAGATATTATGCCACATAAAGCTGGTTTATTTTTTTATGTATTCCGTAAATGATAGGCATTTGACTGATGTGTTGCTGAGATGGCATGATCATTAAGAAGGAAGAAGGTGCGCACTTTGAATTTCAACGAATATTCTGGAATTATTATATGGGATGGACATTGATGATTGAGCGAAAAAAGTGCACACCTTGAAGAATTCGATGCTTTCATGATCAGTTCATAAATACTTTTCGCTTATGCTACTCATACTGACCACTACCCAATAAGGTTAAAAATATTCTACAATCGCTTGCTACGGTATTTTACACCAGATTGTCCACAGCCCTTGTCCGCTCGCCGGAAGAACACATGTGAGGCCTTGATTCCACCTCGAATGGTCTTTCTCTGTTTCTCTTTCTCGAATACCCATGATAGCCTACCCACGAACAGTGGTGTGGGAGAGATCACCTCGTTTGTATCTGAAGTCAGGCTTCCCTTTCATGCTTCACAAAAGGAGAGGAAAAGATGCTAATTACGTTGCGAGAAACATAGCTTCTCACTTCTTTCTCACTGCAACGTTTTAGTAGGCGTTCAGAGCAATAGACTCGAAAAAATAAGGTATGAGAACCTGTGGGGAGTACCTCAAGGTATCATAATCTACCTTTTCTTCCTTTCAATATTATGTTTATTTAATTCTTCATGGAATCAGAATGTTGCCAATCGTCAGTGCTATTAAATACATTTTTATTTCTGTCCTAGACTTTGTGGAAAAAATTACATGCATAGACATATTATAGCAAGACGTGTGCGCTACAGCTCTCTGTGTCGAAACATGTGCATCAGCTCTCGTATACATTTTACACGCACTGGATCTTAGAGAGGCTTAGTTGCGTAAGTCAATTTGACCTCCGGGGCTAATTACGTAAACGCACTCTATAGTTATTACTGGTGAATATTACCATACATTCAGCGTTACAGATTTATGTTCTGCAGATCGATGAAAAGTGGGCGCAAAGGCACTTGCAAACTGTTAACGAAAATTACTGAAGGGAGCTGAGAGACAGCCGAGTTCTGTGTTAAACCACAGAATATACCAATAGGAACCGAAAAATGATTGTCGCTAAATATGCACTGGAAATTCTCTATTAAGGAGTGAATTCATGCTGATAGAGAGAAAGTGCAGTGGAGAGTCAGGAGACTTTTGACTTGACATAAGACGCTGATGGAGTACATACATAATTTAAAACCTTAAAATTTTGTGTATAGATTGCATCAATTTTGATTAAAAAGCCAGAGTTTCGAGGGAGGTGAGCAGCAAATTCAAAATGCCGATTTTATCGCCTAAATGTGGGGTGAATCCAGGGTTGCTTAGTCTTTGCTGCTTAACGACTAAGCTCCGTGGACACGAAATTTCGCGCGCAGGCTGAAGAGACGGCTCCAAGCGATGAGCGTAGTCGCTTCATCGCCGCCGCCGCGTAAAAATCCCTCCCGCGCGCAATATGAGGCAGACTAGGAAAATTTAAACACAGAGAACACCATATTTCTTGATAAGGGAGAGCGGACAAGACTTAAAGCTGGCTACGAGCGGGCACATTACAAGGACAAATGACTTCTAGAGCGGGGTACGAGCGCACGATCCCCAGTGCGGATGAACCTCAGCGTTCGTTGCAGAGTCGCTCTCTTCGCATGTTTTCGGACCTTTTCGCAAATGCTAATTAGAGAAGTATAAGTGACAAATAGTTACCAAATGATCATTAAAGCAGAACCCTTTTGTAAGCCAGTGTTTTTATTGCTTAATCTTATTGCATCATCCAGTGCAAGCATAAGAAACATTCACTTGACTTTAAAGCACGCTTCCTTGTTCCTTTTTAATCATCATGGCACCTCACAAACACCTCAATCACATTCATATCGCTTTACGGAATACAGAAATATAAACTATAGTATTGTGTGCCACTGCCTCTGCTTAAAGGGTGCACCTATCGTCGGGCCAGCACCACCTGCTGGACGAAAGGACTGACCATTCGGCATTGTCTTCCTGAACGGCTGCCAGCAGTGCTCATTACTGAATCATCATCATCATCATCATCCGCCTGGCTACGCCCACTGCACGGCAAAGGCCTCTCCCATGTCTCTCCAATTAACCGTGTCCTTTGCCACCTGCGCCCAACGTGTCTCCACAAACTTCTTAATCTCATCCACCCACCTAACTTTATGACATCCCTGCTACAATTGCCTTCTCTTGTAATTTACTCCGTTACCCTTAAAGACCAGCGGTTATATTGATTTTGCGTTACATGCCCTGCCCAAGCCCATTTTTTCCTCGTGATATCGACTAGGATGCCATTAACCGGCGTTTGTTCCCTCACCCACTCTGCCCGCTTCCGGTCGCTTAACATTACGCCTATCATATTTTTCTTTCCATAGCTCTCTGCGTTGTCCTTAACTTGAGCTGTACTCTTTTCGTTAGCCTCCACGTTTGTTCCTCGTAGGTGAGTACCAGTAAGATACAAGTGCTGTATGCTTTTCTCTTGGGGGATATTGGTAAATTGCCATTCATGATCGGAGAGAACCTGCCATATGCTCTCCACCCCATTCTTATTCTTCTAGCTATTTCCCTCTGACATATATAACCTGCCTATTTTCAGAATTAACGGGCTCGCCCTAATGCATCAGCCGTAGTCAATACGTGAACGCATAATGACTTTAAGGCCCGTTCCTGTTATGAACAGCGCGTCGCAAGCAATGATGCTCTTGCGAAATGAGAGAATGTTCTCGTGCTAAGAGCTCTCTTGCCGCTACTGCGGAAAACTTGTTGCATTAGGCGCGCTTCCGCCGGGCCAGCATCCTCAAAACAATTTCGACACAAATTCTGAGTGAACAGTTTGAGAACTGTTGTCTTAGACAAAAGGCGCACACCGATGTTTATCGAGAGTGGATTGCGGTCGGAAGTGCTGGGGTGAAATGACAGAATGTTTAAACAGTTACCCTTTTGTAACTCTGACTTCACAGACGTGGTTGTTGCAACAGTTTAAACGTTAAGGCTAGCTTGAACACGAGTTATATATTGTCCGCGAACGGCGAGCATCGAGTAAAGAGTTGAACATGGCGGCAAGCTGTGAAACTGATGAAGCATTTTCAGTGTCCAGAGGAGCATCTCGAGCATCCAAAGGTGTGGGTTGCATATGTCATTGGCATCGACGCAAGTTCGACATCCGGTGGCCTGCATCCAGAATCCAACTGCGTGGCTTGCATAGACTCTTGGAACCCCTTGTTTGCAAAGGTTTGAAATAACCGCGGCCGCGCATGGAGAGGTTGTTTTTGCCGGCGACTGCTTCCATTTCCTCAACAATCTTTCGGCGGAAGTGACGTGTATAACTTGATCGCACTTCGGCGTACCGTTCGCTCGAGTGCGCCTACGGAATATAGTTTGGCAATGTACTGCCCGCGGGGCTATAAAAATGACTCTAGAAGGAGGATATACATTCAACCAAGGTTACATGTCGACGTTCTTTTTCTGTGAACAGTAAAAATATTACTTCTTGGTTTTCTTACATACCAATCTTGAAATGCGGAGTGATTAGCATAGTCCATATAGATGGAGAAAACAAAATACTTTTTATGGATGTGCACTAAAGAACAAGCCATTTACTCTCACATATGCATAGTTTTGCTAGCAGTGCGTCACACTTGTAACTAATCTTTTCCTGCTTGGTACCAAATAAGAGTGATGTATGTTAAATAAACAGTGCAGTGGGACTGAAAGTAGTTGTAGAATTCAACTAAGCTAGGTACTCGTAATAAGTCAACCAGATGAACGGCTGCGTAAATGTGAAGGAACGCAGCGTTCATGCAGGGCCGCAGGAACAGAAGAACAAAGGCAGGTTGAACGAGCGTAGAATGTTCATGCAAATAGTTTGCACTCTGACGCAAGCACTGCAGTGTTCATGAACTATCTAGAAATGCTGCATTGCGTGTTCGAAGAGCCACGCCATCAGAAGAAAGGTGGCAGCAAACGACTAAGTGATTAGGACACATGACTTTACTTTGTATATTACATTGGCGTGATTACATCATGGCGTTAGTTTGGTTTGGATAGCGAATTAATCATAGGACATATTACACTGTTGAAAGAATCTGTTCACTCTTGCGTTGCTGTTGCAGCTAATAATTCTCACTTATCTGCCAGTACGAGAGAGAAAATGTGATAACAACTAACTTTCTATTATTATCACATATAGCGTTGTTATCGCAGATATAATTTTAGTTGCCGCCACATTTCTCTTTTCAACAACCTCGCTGGCGACAGAGCTGAAATTGGTGGGTCTGCTACTAGTGCGCTGCGTGGCCGAGAAACAGCTTTTAATTTGTGTAGTATGCTTTAGTTACATGCGTGACATATGAAGAAAGCCAGCAGTCACCGAATCTAAAGAAAATTGGGTAATGTTCATCAATGTTGTTGATAAAGGGGAATTAACAGAGTAACAACTTTATCTCTCAAGCACAATTGATTACAGAGTACAAGGGAAACAACATACCATCAGTGGGTTCTGAACTCATGACCTCCGAATTTTGTGTCCGGTGCTCATCCAACTAAGCTATGACGGTGGCTGTCCACTCTTATTATTTGGGGGGTAGTTATGTTACGTGTAATCTAATCTTGAGAGTGTTCACAAGCGCCGTATCGTCCACAGCGACCGAATTACAATGTCCTGTATTAGCCTGAGTGTCACTAAGAACGTAATCGACCGGCTAGGGTGGAAGGTGTGCGAGAGCCTTCTTATGTTACCTATGGCGTCAGTAGTGCCAGAATCGAGGCCTTCGTTAAAATGCAGGATAGACAACATAAGGAAAATGAAGGCCTCGATATGACATACTTATGAATGAAGGGAACAGTCATTGAATGCGAAAACGATAGAGAAATGTTTCGATCTTTTTATTGATTATTTTATGGCCTTGATTAAAGAAAGTTATTAGTGTATTTATTTTATCGCTTGAACGTAACTTAGAACGTAACGTAGAAAGTATAAGAAAAAGCTACGGCATGACAGCTGTGGGAACTGAACCCACGATCTCCGAATTTCGCGTCCTGTGCTCTATCCCCTGACAGAGGTAGTCTTTCACCTCGGCTAATGTAAAATGCAGAAAACAACACAATCTTCTTTGCCGCAGTCCATAAATATTTTGTCGCTAATTATTAGGAATTGACAGAAAGCAAATAAATAAAAAAGCCTTATTTCTAATGAGACTGCAGCTTCGCGCTGCGTGCGTAAAGTTGTACCGACGTATAAAGCAAGCTATAAACAGAAGCGAAACAACACTTCCCGTCACCTAGGCATTCATTGCACAGACTGCACAGAGGAAAGAAAAAAGAACAAAAAACTGCCGTGTTATCCTGTTTTCACTCAGTGTCGAGTGCTGTCAGATAATAGAACAAAAATCACTCGTGAAACCATTGAAGGTCATGAAATCCATACATTCAAAGATGAATGCGTAAGCGTGGCCTCAATAGCTCTGTCTGATAAAGAACTACGTTTCCTTGATGAGAATAGAAAAACGTGCGCAGCTGGTCTTGTGCCACTGTAGACCTGTGCTCAGGAATTATCATTTTCGTCAATCTGTTTTGTGTATCTGTCTTTTCATTTGAGATTGGTTGCCACTGTATTTAAGTAGTGAAAATCAACTCAATAAACCAGTTGTAAGTTCAGCGCCGTGTCTGTGCACTCGTCACGTCCTTTGTCCCCTGCGCTGCTGAAAAATCATCTCACACCAACTTGCCCAAGCTTTTACAGTATCAGCATTCATTTCTAGTAGAATGGGCCCTTTTTCGTGTGTGAGTGTCCACCCTAGCGATCTAATTTCGTTGATCGCAGTCGCGGTTTGCCGCGCCCGCAAGCTTTCATTCTGCCTCAGAGTGAAGGTTCTGCCATCGGAAGTTTTAGCGTTCTTCGGAGGACTTCGACCATCGAAGAACCACGGCATAAGAGTCTGCAAGATCTTGCGATCAGAGTGGCGCAGGCAAGCTAGCCTCTACAGAGAATGGCTCTTCCTGAGAGCACACAGCGGCACATCTTCAGCTCGTGGTGCACTTGAATGGCGGCTGTGGTCTCAGACGGCCGACAGGACTACAGAATTCTCATGGCAATGCGCGCTGCCGCAGCTTCGAGCCATCACTAAGAAGACGCATCAGGAAAGCTTCAGTCCGGTCCACACCTACGGTGAAGTGTCCTTGCCGGAACAAGTACAAGACGTCCTTAGACGAGGACCAAAGTTCGCCGTGGAACCCAGGCGTTCGGCACCGGAACTTCTTGCGATGGTGAGACAAGTTTCCAGCCTAGCAGCGGCTCCTGAAGTGGACCGATGTGTTTCGGATGGAGTGGACATTTTGACAAAGTGTAAACCTACCAGGTGTAGAATTCCAATCAAATTCACCGTTTCCTTTTTAAAGAAAAACTCGCTGACCCTATTACAGGCTGATAAAGAGGGAGGTTTTGCTGTGATGCCAAAAGCGCTCTACTTATCGAAAGCAGAAAATGCTATCAGTTCAACTTTCCGGCAGAGAAGCGATGTCGCTCTAAGTAAAGTGAAATCCCCAGCACGGAAAATGTGTGCACAAATGAATTTGGAATCCCTAGCCAAGTGTATAGAGAAAAGCAAGGATTCCTGCTTAAAGATATTCTTCACAGCCAAAACTCACAAGCTGGACGGCCCACTTCGAGCAATAGTAACCGAGGATGGCACATGGCAAAAGTCTGTCGCGTTATTTTTGCAAGACAAGCTGAAACTCTTAACCGTTGACGACCCTTTTCAGGTGAAGAGTTCTAACCAAGTAATCGCTTTCTTGCAAGAAAACCCAGGGAAAGGCTTTTCGGCCTGCTCTATCGATATAAAGGATTTATATTATTCCCTTCCGCAAAAGAAACTCCTGGAAAGCGTTGAAGAATGCATTGATTCCTTTGGTGTGGTAGCTTTCCAGAATGCTGCAGGCATCAGAAATAGCAACTTCTTGGAACTCCTTACTTTTTACCTTAACTCGACATTTTCCACCTGGAATGTATCTGTTTACCTCCAGAGCAATGGCGTCTGCATTGGTTCATGCATAGCTCCGATACTGAGCGACATTTATCTCGTGCACCATGACAGACTCCTTGATAGTCAACTAGACGAAAGCGTGGTTCGTGTTTTTAGGTTTGTAGATGATTTTTTAGTTTTTATGACATGTGCAGTTACTGACGCAGAGGCCTCGGTCTCGAAAGTTTGATCAATTTTTCACACCTGTCTTGACCCTCATGTTTTGACGCATGAAACGCCTTCGGAAGGAAAGTTACGTTTTTTAGATCTTGCCATGTGCCTCAACAATAGCCATGTGTGCTGGCGTTACGAGCCACGGTGCCAGAAGCCCCTGACGCCTTTCGCTTCTGCACATTCTAAGCTTGTAAAGCGCGGCATCGCAAAGTTGTGTTTAAGAAATGCCCTAGAAAAATCATGCCATCATGCGATGCAAGGCAGCTATCAAAATCAGGTGGTAAGCTTACAAGCAGCAGGATACCCTTCCGACCTTCTGATTGCAATATCAGAGAGCCTGTTAAAAGAAATCATTAATTCAGGCCGCAGAGTTTCCACTGAAAGGCCCAAGGAAGAAAAAAGGAAGTATGTGGTTATTCCTTATCTACACCGCATTTCACATAATCTGAAAAGGGTGGCAGCGCGTGCCGATGTAAACGTTGTTTTTTCCGCGCCCGATAAGCTCTCTGATCTCTGCCATATTGTAAACAGCAGCAATGAAAGGATGGTTGGCTGCGATAAGAAACACCAAAAAGGTTTTGTACCATGTAGCAGAAATGTTGTGTACAGGTTTCCGCTTACATGTGGCAAGCACTACACGGGGCAAACTGGTCGTTGCCTCAACGACCGGTTGCGGGAACACAACAACAACGTGAGCGGCACCGCTTCCCGTCACCTTGGCATTCATTGCAGAGACTGCACAGAGGAAAGAAAAAAGAACAAAAAACTGCCGTGTTATCCTGTTTTCACTCACTGTCGAGTGCTGTCAGATAATAGAACAAAAATCACTCGTCAAATCATTGAAGCTCATGAAATCCATAAATTCAAAGATGAATGCGTAAGCGTTGCCTCAATAGCTCTGTCTGATAAAGAACTACGTTTCCTTGATGAGAATAGACAAACGTGCGCAGCTGGTCTTGTGCTGTAGACCTGTGCTCAGGAATTATCATTTTCGTCAATCTGTTTTGTGTATCTGTCTTTTCATTTGAGATTGGTTGCCACTGTATTTAAGTAGTGAAAATCACCTCAATAAACCAGTTGTAAGTTCAGCGCCGTGTCTGTGCACTTGTCACGTCCTTTGTCCCCTGCGCTGCTGAAAAACCATTTACGGATGTTTGGCGTTTATAGGCGGCATCAGAAGTGATCTTCTTAGTGAAGATCTGCTCATGCCGTGTGACAGCAGATGAGGTACCAAGGAATTATAATAACAGTGGTCAGTCATAGCTACAGGACCAGTTCACTTAGTAAACGCCGGTGCTCAGATAGGCTTACATGGCTAAATGTCTCCGAGTTCCAGGACGTGCAACTGCACTGATTGCATTTTAACCTCTAAAAGGCTGTTCCTTTCATGTCATAAAATTTACAGGAGGGTTGCCACTGTGTAAAGCGAGATTCAGCGACAGCTGTTAATGTATTTATATTTCAGGGTGTGTTGGCGTCGAGAATATGAGAGCGGCTTTATATGTTTATATTTATAGAGGGCTGTTTTCTGTTTCCCACAAATACCCGTTTTTCAACTGCCGCTCCTCTTCAGTGCTCCTAAAAAAGCGCGCGATACCACCGCCATTGAGCTTCACCTCGGCCAGCACGTTTCGCAACTGACGCCCCAGATGGACCGTGATTAAGCGAGCATCCTTCACGTTTAGGTGTATGTGCGTGAGCGCCGTCCCTCTTCAGCGAGCGTCCTTTGTTTACCTCTCTTAACGAGGACGCGTCAGAATTCCCGACTCTCAGCGTGTGTTCTTTTTGTATTTACGAGTTTGCGTGAGTGTCGTTCCTTGTTATCGAGCGTCCTTTGTTCACATCTCTTAACGAGGGCGTTAAGTTTTGTCAGAATAACTGATTGTAAGCGAGCTCCGTTTACATTTATGCGTTTCCGTGAGTCTCGTCTCTCTTTAGACAGCGTTCCTTTCGTGTCTGTGTGTTTGATTCTGTCTGAGGGGCTCCACTTCGTTTTACGACCGTAGTTGCGGGTGCCTGTTTCGGTCGTAGGTCGGGCGGCATGCTTTTCGGCCCCGCAGCCGGGTGTCCGACCTCGTTCAAAAGCCGAAGCGCAGACTCAATAACCATGCGGCATTTTTTGGAATACGCGCCTGTACGTGTCTCTGTGTGTGTTCGTGCGTATCTGTTGTCTGTTTTCGGTGCTCCGATATGTGCAGTTTTCAAATGCGCCTTGAGAAACAAGGAAAGTAGCAGCATGAACGAGAGAGTGACGAGGAGTAGTGCGCGTGCAGCGCCTGACTGTGCAAGTCCACGAGCGATAAACGGGACTTTGCCAGCTTGTATCCTAGCCCCCGTTATTCGTTTTGCTCCGAAATATAGCGTTTTGTGCTTTTCCACGTGTGCGTTTATTTGTAAAGTAATCCGTGAGTTCCTAACAAAAAGGCGATACACGCGGCAACTGAGGTGAATGTAAAAGGCGCTCGCTTACACATGCTACATTCCTACGCTCTCACCATACTTGCCCTGTTCCTTCCACGCGGTATAGCCTCCCTTCGAATGCTTCCCGAGCCACACACCCTAGCTTACTCATTCCTCGCGCTAGGCATAACCTCCTTCTTCCAGG
Organism: Amblyomma americanum; assembly: GCA_030143305.2. Classification (NCBI taxonomy): domain Eukaryota; kingdom Metazoa; phylum Arthropoda; class Arachnida; order Ixodida; family Ixodidae; genus Amblyomma; species Amblyomma americanum. The sequence goes on along the minus strand of JARKHS020031325.1, from coordinate 272,379 downwards.
GCAACTTCCTTTCGGGTGGTTCCCGTGCAACCAACATCCTTTTGTGCCTTCTTGCGCTCTCGCCTGTGGAGACTTGCCAGGCGCCGGTTGGAGTCCAATTTCCCCGTACAACACCCCCGTATTCCTTTTATTAACTATGCTAGCTGGGAATGCAGGGAGCCTGTGCCTATGCCTGCGTAGCCAGCGCCGTTTATGGTGCAAGCACCACGCCGGCACGGGAGACAGCAGGTCTGGAGCCTTTGGCTCGGGCGACTGGAAACTACATGATGTAAAATATAGCCCGAAAGAAAGAGGAAAGACTGACAGGACGACGAAGAGAAGCGTGACAAGCGGGCATCTGGAAATGTGCGGACGCCTGCGCGCGGCATCTCTCTTCTTCGGTCCCGGAATGCAGCCTTGTCGGAATGAATCTCGCCAGCTCCCTCTATCGGGCATCGGTGCGTCGGTGTCTCCCAGCATCAGTCCGTGCGAATATTCGCCCGTTATTAAACTGGTGAGTGGGACATCCTTGACTACCTAGCAGAGCTTTCCGAGGAAGATATTGTTTGTCGCTATCCGGCGTTTATTATTTCTGTTGCAATAAATGCCGCTTGCCTCAGCACATTGTGGCCGCCCTTTTGTTCGCAAGGGCCGTGGTCGGCTTGCGCGCTGGGGATCCAGCGACCACGCGGTGGGGTAGCGGCCGAATCTCAAAAAGCCGTGAAAATGCCGAATCTAAGGAAGTTAGAAGGAGTGCGACGTGTGTCAGACTATGTGTCAGAGATATCCATTCATATGCAGTGTAATTATCGAAACATTGTAGTACCAATCTTGAGTCCATGCCATGGCAGGAGGTTAAGTGAAGTTCTAATACTCGCGATGCTAGGTTCGCATCATATTTTGGAGCTAAATATTGCCTAAGTTGTGCTGAACTGCCTAATGGTGACAATTAAGTAGGTCTAGAAGAAATCCCAGATAGCAGATACGTATTAAAGTTTGGATGAATGATCCATACACGAATTTCTGAACCGAAGGAGGGAACAAAAATAGCGGCAGACACGGAATGAATGCGAGTGATTTGCATCTTCTAAGTGATATAGTCTCAAATTACCTTCAAGTGAGGCTACTTTGCTCGAGATAGTGGTTCCGAGATATCGGCAGGATTGAACAATTTATGATATGAAAGAAAACGCGCAATTGAGATTAAATTGTTTTCGACGCAATTGCGTGTAGCGAAACTTAGCCATTCCGAGCACCGGCTTTGGTTATGTAAACTCGTTCAGTAGCAATAACTGGTCCCTATTACTGTAAATACCGCAGGACAGAATGCAGATTTAACTAATCGACGAATAGTGAACGCAATGCCATGATGAAAATTCTTAATGAAAGTTGAGAAAGGCAGCCGACCTAGAACCCAGCCTTCGGTTTCACGAGATAATTATCTATGAATCTGATTAAATTTGTAGACGCAAGGACAGCTTGGGCCAACGATCGCCATGGCACAAGGCAGTTTGGTTTGCTCAGTTTTGGGGTCAGACGCCCATATTCCAAACATTTCACCCAAGAAAAGAGAGTACATGCAGGGATCCAACGCCGCATATACTGCAAACAAGGCTACCTCCCAAACGACTGCAGCAATGTTCCGGTTACTGGAAAAAGTGCTTTAGTGTTATCTAAAGAGTGACTTTCGCGTCATACGCACTGATAATCACATGTTAAAAATGAATCTGTGATTTAATGGGATCTAGGGTTAATAAACAGTCAGCTGTTCGAACGTCACATGAGACGCTACTAGAATACGCGATCGAAAGAGTTGGAAATGTTTGAATAAATTACATCAATTTTTAATGAAGAGTCTAGATTAAGAGGAAGGTCCGTAGTAAATTTAAAATGCTGAAATTTGCAAGTAAAAGTGGAATGAATCCCATGATGCCCAGTAAAAATCACGCAATGTTTACGCCGTTCGTTAAAGGTTCAGCTCAGTGTATGCGAAATTTCACGCAAAGGCCCAAGCGACGCCGGCAAGAGACGAGTGGCACCATCGCGCAGTGTTTTCCCCATGTCGCTTGCCTCGTCGGTTATAATTCTGAGTCTCCAAAACATTTCGCTCGTGGTGCGGAATTCCCCCCACGAATAGCCAAGCCGGCATTAAAATGGCTGTTTCCGGTTTCACGCTTTCCTCCCCCACTCCACTGATCTCTTCGTCTGAGCAAGTTCGTAGGTGTGGTCATCACCTTTGCCGCTGCACCGTCACATAGCAAAAAAAAAAATTGGACCGTTTAGAGCGAGCTACGAGCAGACGCACAGCAGGGAGAAATGCATGTCGCGCCGGGAACCGTATTTCCAAATCATACCCCGTAGGCGCATTCCAGCAGGGGACGCCCAGGATGCAATAACAGGACATGACGTCACTGCCGCCGGATGTACCATTATTAAGCGTTCGTGAAGTGACTGCGGAGCTTGCGGAGAAGTTTCATGCCTTTAGGATGAAATCACATGGCTTGATACCACTTCAGTCGGCTGTATAGCGTTGTAAGCATTTGTGAATCGATTCTGGAGAAGTTTTGCTTTCAGCTTCATATGGGGCTCCATTCACGCACGTCGTCTTTGTTTTCGTCACGTCATAGTTAAGACAGAGACGAGTTGCAACTTTCTTAAGTAGTTTTGCCTCATAGCCCATGTGTTCATCATTTTCTTCTGTTTTACGTGCTGCTAGATGTTTTATCGGCTCTATCGCCAGCAAAGTTCCTGCCTTGGCTGCACGGCCCCTGGTGGTGCCAAAGGTATAATACTGTCTCGCTTATTTCTGATGGAATGCGCAGCTCCACAAACTCTATGTGTAGAACAACGCGTTGTTTAAAGTAAGTGATTCGCAATAAAATTATCAGGAAGCTCAACGTCCAGGAGATCTGCGTGTAGGAGTGCAGCGTAGACCAGTGCATGCATGCAGTGATCGCAGTTATACGCCGTACTCAGTTTTTCTTTTCAGAGAGCTTACCATGGGGCACGATGCCGGTAGAAAGTGATGTTGTCTACTTCCATCGATGAATTGTAATGCAGCAAAGTGGAGTTTACCAGCTTTTCACATTAATCACGCAACCGAACTGCCTGCTCCTCATGCTCGCCGCAATTCCGCCCATCGCGCTGTACATCCCAATTGCTGACTTTAGTTAGCGCCTAAATTACGTGATGCTTTAGGACGGCTGCCGTTATGAACATCCCATCCAACCACTGGTGCGCTTGCAAAACTAGAGGGTGGTTTCGCACTAAAAGCTCCATTACCGGCACTTCGGTAAACTGACTACAATAGGTGAGGTTCCGTTGGACCAGCCCCTAGAAAACAAATCTGACACTAATTCCGGGCCCACGGTTTTAGACAGCTTGTCTCGAGAACAGTTATTTATCTTATGTGCGCTGGTGAAATGAAAGCATGTTTACAGAGCTTCTGCAACCGTGATTTTAAAAAAAAATCAGCTTGCTGTAACCGTGTAAACGTTAAGGTCAGCTGACTCAAGAGTTACGTACACCGCGAACCAACTCTGTCGCGAACGAAGAACATCGAGCAAACATTGAATATTAAACAACATGAACCTGGCGGCGAACGGCGAGACCGATGACGAATTTTAGCGTCCAGCGGTGCATATCGAAGATCGAACGACGCGCCTTGCATATGTCATTGGCATCGACACACGTTCGGCATCCGGTGGCCCGCATCCAAGATCCAGCTGCGTGGCTTGCATAGACCCTTGGAACGCCTTGTTTGCAACGGTTTGAAATAACCGCTGCCGCGCATGAAGAGGATATTTTTGCCATCAGCTGCTTCCATTCCCTCAAGGGACTGTCGGCGGAAGTGACGTCTATCAGATGATCGCACTTCGGCGCGTAGTTCGCTCGAGTGCGCCTACGGGATATGGTCTGACCATGCGCTACCCGCGCGGCTGCAAAAATGAGTCCTGAAGGAGGATTGATGTGCAACCAAAGTTACAAGTCGACCTTCGTTTTCTGGGAGAGTAAAAATATTGCATCCTTGCTCTCCTACATGCCATTCTTGAATAGGGGAGCATTAAGTATAGTCCATATAGATGGAGTAAACAAAAACCTTCTTGTGGGTGTGCACTAGAGGACGAGCCATTTACTCTCTCATGGGAGTAGTTCTGCTAGCCTTCGCCTCAGCGTCTTGCGGCCTCAGTCGCTTCATGGGAAATGTCGCCTGTTTTTGGTATAAATAATCACTTAGATGTCGGACTGGAATTTTCCAGGGGATTTACATTCTAGGTGAGCTATCGCGCGCACACGTCAAGAATAGCAGCGACGCGATGCCTCGTCTAACGCGTGCTCTAAATCAATTCAACGTTTAAACAATTGGCGCCTATGGAAATGGTGAAACTGTAGGGCCGTTTTTGAGTGAGAAAAAAAACCATTTTTGTGGACTAAACAACTCCAATCGCTTTTTAACCTGCCACTTCAAGCATAACAGGGGCTGGGATTTCCATTATTTCCTGCCGTGTTTGCCGCGCCTGCAATCGCGAAGCAGCGGCACCCCCCATCCGCCTCCACTGTGAGCTGCAAAGGCGACGAAGCATCCCCGGGCGCGTGATGAGGGAAAGCTCTGCGTTGTAGCTGTGTTTGGTCTTAGCTGACGAAGGCAGCTTGGATGAGTTTCCTGCAACAGTTTTTGCTGTAAAAAAAGATTAGATTCTCTTAATAGCGCCCTATAAATGAAGCAGACAGAGTGAGCTCAAGTGGATTGCGCTGACAGAGCTCATAATAGGCATAGTAGTCGAGCAGCCGTCCTGTGCTCGCATGGACAGAAGATGCAGCAAATAAAATTGGGCGTTTATGTGGACGTATTAATCACGGCGTCGTGAGAGCACCTGATGGACGCGTTCACATTAATTTCCTTATCAACTGGGACGTGCTCTTCTTTCCAGAAAAAAGTTGGCAGTAGTCAGACTCATCACTAAAATTAAAGGCACTCATCGCCTAATAGAAATGGGTGGCTAATGTGATGTTGCCAGGGTAATAAATCACCGTGCATACTGTTCAATCAATACCAACACATTAGTGAACACAATTTTGGAGCGTCAATGCGAGGTGTTTTTAAACGAAGTCTGTTCCTTCACCATAAACAGCTGGATCTATTCAGGTTCTTAGCTGGCGCCGTTCAGGCAGTGATGATGCATATGACTTTGGCGCGCGCTTTTACAAGCCCGCTGTTAACAGTGTTGGCGTTCGATGGGCTGAACATTTTAGTGCGAATAGCACTCTTTAAAAGGGTCTAACACTAATCAAGAAAAGTCTGCGCAGTTTCACTATGTAGGCAGCCCGAGAGACCGAAGCTACTTGCTGGTTATGCTGGTTGATGGCGCCACGGGACCTCTGACACCAGCGCGCATTACGTGAAGACGTCAGCTCACACGGCGTTTCTCCTCGCAGAGCTTGAAAGCCCGTAGGTAATCGTTGATAGAAGGGCCATTGATACCATTTTAAGGGAAGTCTATAAAACTTCTCTAAACATCCCACCAACGACATCAATGGAACGTCTTTTGGCACTAGGAGTACACAACACCTGCGAGAAGCTCAGAGAGGTGGCTCTGGAGGGTAACAAAGCCCCTAACCACACCGCAACAGGTAGGGGTATTCTGACGAGACCGGGGCTCTGGCAGGCACTACGAACTGTGAGAGCAAGTCATAAATTCCGACACCTGCAAGAAAGAAGATATATGTAAACGCGATATCCAGACACATGCGCCACGAGCGGCACAAGGGTAGAGTCAGAGCCAGAGTCCAAGCACTGGCAAAGAACTATCAAAAGACCCGTAAGAAGTATACGTGGACATTGGGACCTATGCCAAGCCAGGCAGGTTCGCGATTGCTGCGGTCGACAACGAGAAGAGGCCAATCCTTAGGGCTTCCGTCTATGCCAAGGACCCTGCGGAAGCGGAATCATTGGCATTAGTCATCCCCATCAAGAATAAAGACCGGCAGGGCAAGTGATCGCACGTAGTGACAGACTCCCAACAAGCCTGCAAGGACTGCCTTGCTGGAAAACCTAACGGAAGGGAGAGCACACTATCAAGTACTCTCTCACACTTACACAGAATAACATGGACACCTTGTCACGAAGGCCTCGACGGAAACGAGGTAGCGAATGATCCAGCCCGAGCTCTCAGAAACCGGCCGGATCCCCATTCCTACCCCACCCTCCTGCTAGAACCGTATGAGGACAGGATAGAACACCATAGGTTCGAAAGAAGACATTTTTCACCGCCACACAAACTGTCCTCCTGGGAGGACATTGACTGGAGAAGGATAAAAACACACATATCCCTGTCTTCACATTTTACACGATCTACCATACATCACGGAAATGTCAGGGCAAACCAGACAACAAGTTAATAGTACGATAACCGACACACAAGCAGTGGGAGGAGGACCTGACCAGCGACAACCTGGACCAGCAAGCCTGGATCATCCAGCTAGTCCGCAAGTCAGGTGCCGCCAGCAGAGTCCTTGAGGGGGTCCCCGACCTTCCGGCTCCTGCGAATTACCGTACTCTAAATAAAAGGTTTCTCTCTCTTTCTCTCGCTCAACATGCGCCACCAAGACTGTACGAGCGCCTCTTGGGCCTCCTTCACGCCGTGGGCTGGCTTCGTCCACCAAGAGTCTCCGAAGAGTCTTTTGTTGAGGCATGTACCACTGTGGTGGCGTCGCACCTGCAAGAACTATTGCTTAAATCGTTTTGATACCAGGCTAAAAACATACTTTTGCACGTCTACTTGATGTAACTGCGTTGAAGCCGTATCATTTGTTTTCCTTGAGATACGCCGGTTTTTTTCTTTTTCATAACAAACCGGTTGTCCCCGTAAAGGTGCACATCTATTTCGCGATGCTTAGATTGAATTGGTGGCTTGATAAACGTCTACCACTCTCAAGACATCGTAACATACTTGCAAACCACGTGGCATTCATAATGAAGGGGCCTCTTTTAAAAAAAAAACCATGGGATTAGGTGCTTGCTTGGCATATTCTAGAGAACGTATGCGTAAGGAGCTAAAATGCTTTTAAACTCCTTGACTCGAAGCTTGTATGCGCATGCGGCTAACATAGTACAGGTAATAAGCGAGGATGCGTTTTGATGTTATCTACTTCCAGTGGCTACAGGAAGTGCATCCGGAAATTCAAAAGCACACGATTAGGCTCAAGTGATAATTAGAGCTTACTGCAGTGTAAGTTTCTAAGGCAATGATTTAGTACCCTGTCTCCTTTTCTCCACAGTTTCTTTTGCGTTTTGTCTTTGCCTTATTCTTCTGCCTTTTGCCCTACTCTGCCAGCCTTCTGCACTCGTTCGCTATTTACGTGCTCCATTTTATACATTGTTGTTTTAAGGCGAAAGCCAATACATGCTCATATTGCGTCCGTCCGTCCGTTACGCTCTTGCTCCAATGGCCTCCTAGGTAACCCGCGAGCGCTGCGGGTAATCTTGGAGGCCATGTAGCGCAATTGATAGTTCCCTGCGCATTTTCGAGATGGCGCGACCAGCGCACGCGCCAGGCCCGCGCTAGACGCCTCGCAGTTGTCGACCAAGTAGGGTGCCGCCAACCTCCGTCCTAGCGCTCGCTTCAGTGGAGTCTCAGAATGCGGGCAACCGCAAGTAATTAACATCTTACCCACACATCAGTGACACAAGCAGCAACACAGCGCTAAAGGGTGGACTATTCCACTTCTACGCAGAATACATGTGCGATGTTCTGAGTGTAATTTCAAACCTCTTCTGCTGCTATTCAAATAGCATCTACTATTGCGGGCGCAAACATGGAGCACCGATTTCAATATGCAGCACAATATCAAAAGACATAGTACCGACCCTGTTTCTGTAATCTTTAAAAGCTATGTGGAAGAAAACGGAAATAGAAGGACAGAAAAAATAGCCGCCATACAATATTACTTTAATAAGAGTACCCGTATTAGCTTCAGAAAGAGTCAAACAGTCTCCAATTATTCATGCATCATGCATTCTAGAACATAGCCAGTAAATTGCAGGAGTATATATCAGATGTCTTACTATAAACTAGTGGTTCTTTTCCTCATGCCAGTCTAATACCGCCTTTGTTACATCTAAAATATCTTATTCTTTCTTTTATTTTATTCCCATTGGCAGTAAGAGTAACCAGAACGAAAGAACCACGGCACCCTGTCTGTCCTTCGGTGTCAACTTAGTTCTTGTTTGCTCCGTAGTTAAAATGCGCTCCTGCTGTGCAGGAGATCGATAACTAGATTTCCTTTGTGAGGTAGGCCTGGAAGGGGACTACTGTACTTAGAGGTTTTTTATTTATCATCTGCTTGTTCCGCATCCGTGCTTCAGTAGTTCATACCCAAAGTTTTATATCTTTTATGTATCTGCGCACGAGCACTTATATTGTGTACAGGGTTGGAGGATCTGACCTGAAATGAAAAACCCTTGACCAATTCAACTAGGCTCCGTGTATGCGCAATAACACGCAACTAAAACAAGATTAAGCGATTTCCTGCTCTTCTGCCAGTATTCTTCCTGTTTTCAGTTAAGGTAATTATTGAAGGTGGGTGGCGCTATTACTCTCCGTGAAAAAAATCGTGATTTCGAGTTAGTTTTTTCACTACTTTCGTATATAGCTCAGTGATTAGCTTTACAATAAAAGATAGAAATTAGGTGTGAACTCACAACTTCACATATTATCACAAATATTTCACATTGCACAACGCTTCAACTGAAATATTAACAGTTCACTCATAATAACAAAACAATTTATATCAAGTGAGGAGAAGATTAGCACACCGAAGTCGCGAAATGGGGCAGCGAAGGGCGAGCTTCTTTCGCAGGAAATGATTGACCAGTGCACTTATTCCAAACAAACTCCCTTGAGTTGAACAAGACGTAACTGGCCTCCTTCTGAAGGCGCCAATACACCAGAGTACAAAACATTTCATAATCAACAGCTTTCATAAGATCCCCCATAGTATCGACCAAAAATATATTAGCAGAGAAACGCACAACTTCTGCGTTGCGGCCAGTCCATCTGCACCGGCACTACTCCGCACATTGTTCGGCCCTTGAACAAAATGAAATTGACTGAGAAAAGTCTAGTGCCCATAAATGTGACCACAGAGCAGCGCAAAACGAACAGCGCAGTAAGCATCAAAAGGGCAACACTCACCCATCCACAGACAGCGAACTTTTTGACATCGGCGTCATGCCACTGCCGAATTGCTTGTCTTTGGGATCTTCACTGGTGCATTTCATGAGGCTGTATTCCATAATGGCTTATTTTGGCATGAATTCTTCATTCCATATCATACAGGCCACGCAGACACGCTCGATTTAAAGAGTTAAAGCGTTCACTGTGTTCGCTAGTGTGTAAGCAATGGAATAATTGTAACTGCAGTAATTTTACGACGAACCAACACGTACGCAGAAAACCGAGGAGGATGGTCACGTTCCAAAGACAAAAGAGAAAAAGTAATGCAAACGTAGCACTGAGGTCAATTCAATGCTCCGAAAGGCACTAGGGTTCTCGCAGGCCTAGTTTAAGTGTGCCCACTGGACATGAGTACATTCAATATGTTTTCGTTTGCATTTTACCGAAAACCAGGAGCATTTCGGCCTTCAAATAATCCGGCGGGCTGGAAACCACGACGGCTGCATGGAAAGCATGTGCGTCGATAGAACACCGCTGCCCATGGCAAAAAATGATTGCTATGTTGAATTTGTTTTTCTAATCCGCACGACTTTCCGCCAAGAGAGGAAAAAAACGTGAAAAATCGCTGTAAGTCTCTTTTTCATGTATGAAATATGGGGTTTCCATGATATATTTAGGTCTACGATTACTCCCAGAAACCGATGGCTCTTTGCGTAGGGTATTGCTATGCCGTTTGTGCATACGGTGTAATGAGATATGTTCTTCCGAGTAAAAGCAACAAGAGAGCACTTCTCGGTTGAAATCTACAAGCCTTGCAGGTGGAGGTATGCTTGACGTATTTTGAACTCTCGCTCATCAAAGCGCGTAACTCCGGGTGCCCAGATACAGATATCGTCCGCATAGATTGAGAGTTGCGCCGAGTGTGGTTACATGTCCACAAGCCCGACAAGTGTATGGTTGAACAGCGTTGGGCTAAGCACTCGACACTGCGGGAGTCCACGAGAAGTGAAATGAGATGTTGGGCCATTCTAAATCTGCAAAGAGAGAGAGAGAGAGACGTGATGAATTAAATATCTGCGTATCCAGCAGAATACGCGACGACCAAGCTCGGCAGCTTCCAGAGCGTTTAAAATAGCCTGGTGAGTTACTTTGTCGTATGTCCCCTTTATATCCACAAACAATTCCGCGGTCAAGCGCTTCAAACGCTTTTGACGCTGGACGGATGACACCAGGTCGACCACGTTGTCAACTGAAGAGCGTCCACGCCGAAACCCGGAGATTATAGCCTGATATATACGGTAGCACTCCAGGTACCACTCAATTCGTGTAAGTACCATCCTTTCCACCACGTTGCCAACGCAGCTATCAAGCTCAATTGGACGGTATGACGTCAGGTCAAGAGGTGATTCCCCTGGTTTCTGGATTGGAACAAGACGACTGGGCTTCCACTCGTCTGGAACTGTGCACTCATTTCATGATTCTACTGGCGATTAGATGTGTAAATACCTTATAGGCAGCGGACAGTAAACTTATCGGTTTCCTTTCTTGTGGATTAAGATAACTTTGCAGTTCTTCGAAGCTTCTGGTGCGGTCGAGGCCATAAGGCATTGCGTGTACAGAGTGGCTAGTTTTTCGATTACAATGTCCTCTCCGTCCGTCAACAGATCTGTTGTTACCTGATCCTCACCGGCTGCTTTTCCCTTTTCTCCTAAAGCCTTCTTTGCTTCCTCTTTCATTTCTGGCGGGTTGTCCCAGTGCTGTGCGCTACCGTTTCTCTAATTAACACCCTGATTATATTGACTACTGCATAAAATTGTGTAGAAATCTTCAGCTACATTGACTATCTTATCCATATTGGTAATGACATTGCCCTATTTGTCTCTTGGTTTTGCCTATGCCTAGTGTCCTCTTCGCCGTTTTTTGGCTACCTGTGTTCTTTAGAGCATGATAGATTTTCTCTACATTAAACTTCTTTGTCGGCTACCTTGCGCTTATTGATGTACTTTTATACCTCTGCCAGTTCCATTCTTTCTCGTGGGTTAGACGCCTTCATGCTTTGGCGTTTGTTAGATCTTTCGTCCCTCAAGATAGCTTGCCGGTACCCTGCCGAACCAACCAATCTGCTAGCTTTACTGCGTATTTCATAGTGATAGCTGCGAGATTATCGTTCAGTGCTTGAAAATTAAGGACGTCTTTCTCAGTTAAAATCCGAATATCTGTTCCGCAACACAATTTTTAATTATTCTACTTTCCTTGTAACGGCTAACTCGTATTTACTTCTGTATTTGATTTGATTTGTGGTTTGTGGGGGTTTAACGTCCCAAAGCGACTCAGGCTATGAGGGACACTGTAGTGAAGGGCTCCGGAAATTTTGACCACCTAGGGTTCTTTAAACGTGCACTGACATCGCACAGTACATGGGCCTCTAGAATTTCGCCTCCATCGAAATTCGACCGCCGCGGCCAGGATCGAACCCGCGTCTTTCGGGCCAGCAGCCAAGCGCCATAACCGCACAGCCACCGCGGCGGCACTTCTGTATTTGCGTCTCGTTGATTACAACTAGAATATCTTTTGTTCATACTTGAGATAGATAACTAGGTTGAGATAGAATGTAGGGACGCTAAAATCAGTCCTAATATCGGGCAGTTTCCACCAAACTGACTTCGCTGTCAAGTAAAAAGCTGCCAGGAAACTTTGGAAAAGTGAACATTGTCATGACCTGCCAAAACCTCAAGTTTTTTTGGGAGTTTTCCCAAAGTTTCTAACCGGCGCCGTACGCTGAACGATTGAGTGCTTTTGAAGTGCGAGCACACATCTTATGCGCGCCGTTACATCAAGGAGCTTTGAACTTACACGGCTTAGATGCGCTCGCATTTAGCCACCTTCGAATTACAGCCGCTAACAGCTTCTATGCAGCAGACGAAAGTAGCAGTCGTTGTTGTTGTTGCCTCAAATACGATGCCACATACCCAAGGTGGGGGATTGGCCAGCGTTTGGTGCAGATCCAAACAGGAAAAATTTCATCCAGGTTTGTCTTAAGCGGGTCATAAATAGAGAGGACTCTGCGAGAAAAAGAAAGTCACAAATTTTTAGAGACCTTGAGGAAATCAGAATAAATATCGAGAAAACAAAGCGGTGCGAGTAGAATAAATAATTTTTAAGAATTAATCAGAAAGGAAATAATTTTGAGAGGAAAGTAAAGGCATCGAAAAGTTAACACAAAAATCTCCCAGTTTCAATGATATACTTGTGAAGAAGCTGACACACCTGCCTAATGGCATGCCCTTTGACGGTTGCACCGAAGGGGAGGAGGACGGGAAGAGTAAACGGCAGCCCTAATTGAGCGATAGGATTTTGCAAAAACTGACTTCTCTGCCGTGCAAACCGCCGGCAGTAGAAGATGAAATGATCTATCGTTTCAACCTACCCGCATGACGCACATATATTCGATGATGTGAATCCAGAATGGCATAAATATACATTAAGGCGAGGAATCCTACAGCGCAACAGCGCCATGGAAACCTCACATTGTCTTGATGCGCAGGAACGTATGTTCCATGGGAATTTCAAATGTTCGAAATCCGCTGTACCAAGGATGGGCTCATGGCTCAGGTAATGGTGTATTAGGTAACGTTCATAACGGGACGTGGTCAGAAGGGTGAAGTTCAGAACGACATGGGCAACAGGCCCATTGATGGCTGATTTCGCTAAGAAACTTGACGAACTAGTTGCCGAACTTACTAGTGCCGCGAAAACTGAGAGGCAGTCCGAGAGAATAAGTTGAGAAATATTGCTGGCAGCTTATTGAAGGGCCAATTCAATAGCGAGAAGTTCAGCAGCGAAATTGATGTATAATCAGTGACTTGGAGAGAATAACTCGTGTGTGGGAATAAGCACCTACTGCTGCCTTTTCGCCTTGTTTTGAGGCATCTGTGAAAATAGCAGTATGGCTCGAATACTGAAACAGATATTCTTCCAGGAGACCGTTTAGCACGTTGGCAGATAAGTGCTTTGCATATAGCGGCAGCGTATGGTCGAAGCAAACAGCTGGTGCAGCCTGCAAATCCTCAGGTGTTAATACCATTGACTGTGTAACGTGCGAGGACGACGTATTATGGTTGCGTTCCATGAATAGGAAAAGACTTTGCGGTTATTTGGGCTTGATAGATGGCTGTTCAAATTCTCATTGCACTCCTCCTTGGCCTTACCAATGGTCCTTTTAAATGAAGCCGCGCAAAATTTGTAATTTATGAAATTCGTGGACAGTGGTTATGAGAGAGGGTTTTCCGGGCAGCTTTTCTAAGTCGATATGCTCTCTCACAGTCATCATTCCACAACAGGGAGGGCTGTTTGTTTTTGACCATAGACTGCACCGTGAACACGGAACGCTCAGACGCCTCTAACTTGGAATAGAGAACTCGGTTAGCGCAATCTAAGTTATCAGATGATGCAATGGAGGAGAAAGAAGACTGCACAATTTTTTTGAAAAGTGTGTGGTTTACGAATTTTTGTGGAGAAGCAGCCGCCCTGAGGGGAGAAGCTGCTATTGTGAAAGATATCGGAAAGTGGCCACTGGAAGTAACACAATCCACTGTATAACACAAAGAAACCTGCGCCCCGTTCAAAGCCAATGTTAAGTGAATGACAGACCGAAAATCGGAATGCAAGAAAGTAACTCCTGGAATGTTACAGCAACGTACGTTCCTTGCCGACATCCATGACCAAACAAGCTGCCCACATGCATCAGTACGAAAACCCCAAATTACGTGATGAGAATTGAAATCACCAGCAATCACCACTCTAGTTTAGACTGCAAAAGAACATTTAAATGATCTGTGCTTTGCACACCTGAAGGAAAATAAACAATTGCAACGGTGAGGGGCGCACACTGTGGAACTGCGATATCAACACTAAACAATTCGCAGTCAGGTCTTCGAATTCCGAGTGATACATGCGCCCGGTGATCAAATTTAGAAGAAATTAATGTTAACAAGCCACCACGCCGGCCGCAATTGCGATCGGCTCGGAATACCCGGAAGGTTTTTAGAGAGAATGACCTAATAGAAGTAAGCCAAGTTTGTGGAAGTAAAGTTATATCTGGGTCGAATTTGGGACAAGGTTCTGTAAATCGTAAAAGGAAGATACGACTGAACGTCAATTCTAGTGTAGTACTTTTAATCCTGCCATTGTTGCTGTAAAAGCAGAGTGGCTGTGAGAGCCTCCTTTAACACATCAGTTTTATGTGGAATACTGGGGGCACCTTTCTTGCTTTTGTTGCTTGGAAGCGCAGACTTCGACGGAGAGGAAGGAGCTCGACGCTTCTGGGAAGGATTCCCTATCTCGACGTCTGTAGTTCAGACGGTAGAGAGGCTGCTATCCCCGGCACCATGTACAGGCACAGACGAGGACGCAGCAGGAATAGGAACCAGGGGAGAGACACCAGAGAGGCTATGGGAAGGACTAGTTGATAGAACGCGAAGGCCAACAGTTGAATGAGAAACATGACTTGAAATGACCTGGGATAGAGCTTCACTGAATGTAGCCAGCATACGGTTCACAACACCTGCAAGCGCCTTCTTGATAGCTGACACCACAGGCTTTATCAGCGACGCCTGTGCCTCAGATCCAGATGATCTTGCAAGACCCGTATAAGATTGCCTCTTCAGGTCTAATTGTGGATAAGCAACAGCTCTAGAGCACCTTCTCTGCTGAATTATGTCCAGACCATTCTGCTCATCTGAACGTTTGGAACAGCCAGTATTATCAAAAGGATGAATGCCGCCACAGAGACTGCAAATGGAACCCTCAGATGTGCAGAGGTCTGCGGAATAGTTCTCCCCGCATAGTCGGCAACGCGTCGCAGATTTGCGAGCATTGCTGCTATGACCGAAGCGCCAGCAATTCCTGCATTGCAACGGACGAGGATGTAGCGGGTCAACTCGGTACACTATGGGCCAAACCTTTATCTCAGACGTGCATGAAGATCCTGCAAATGTTGCAATCACACACTCGGTCGGCAAACGTGAGCCATTAGCATCTCTGGTGTAGCGGTAAACTGATAACACGCCAACACCGGCGTCCTGAAAGTCGTCAAGTAGTTTCTGAGAGGAGAGGCCGATGAGTCTACGCAGCGGTTGATCCCTTTAGAACATGCGAGTTGCTCTGGAATAAAAGTCTACTGGAAATAATGCGAAAGATGTGCAGCGCTGCAACTCTACACGCACTGCACATCCGAGCATCGGCACACAATGCCCCTACGGCCGAAAGGGCGCACTTCAGAGATTTCCAGGTGGCGGCTGGTAACACCCTTCAGCTGCTCCTGGATAATTCTAGAATTTTTCAATTTTAGGGTCTCGTCTCCAAAAGGTACAAGCGCCACTGGGATATCACTGACGCCATTTCGACCGAAAGAATCAAAGGGCAAACTTTGGGCCGGCAGGCTGGCGAACCAGGAAGCCGGACCCCCACCCGGGGAAGCTAAAGGCATTGCACTAGGCCTAAGGGGACATTGACCCTAACTATCGGTAAAGCAATCTAAAACACCTGGCCAAAAGCCCAACCCGTGGAACGGCCTCACCGAAGAAGGAAGAAGGTAGTCTTGAGGAGGCAACAAGATCAAAGGCAGGAACAGCGGCAGGAACCGGCAGGCCACTGGTCGCTTAGCAGCCTTAGTGGGGGCATCGTCTTCTTAAGCAGCCAAGTGCTGGATAATGAACTTTGAAGCAAGGTTCACCGATGACAACACGCATGCTTGCGTTTTGTTCCTGCGTTCCTGCGGAGTCTTCCTCGTAGCTAGCCATATGCTATCGCTCTGTTCGAGCCCACCTTGGTATTTTAGTAAGTGCTTAGTCAGTCCTACTTGAATAGTGCTGCCTATTATTATTTCCTTTTGTAGATCAAGGAGTCGCTAAATTATTCACTAAATTGTGCATCGATGAATTTTTATTGGCTTCTCTCGAGACGTTTTGTTAGCAGATAATGGTCTTCGGCAGTTCATTATTGACCTTGCTCGTTTCCTGTTGGGCACTTTTATTTATGATATTGCAGCCTCTGTATGCGTTTTCAAAATGCTCTAAAACGATATTGTACAAGCTGAACATGTAAATCCGCGAAACATTCTGTACAAAATCCACAAAAAAATTATCGGCACGCGCATTCGCAAGCAGGCGTATTGTCATCAAAGAACCTTGCTTCAAAGTGCATTATCCACCACTTGGCAGCTTAAGAAGGCGATGCCCCCACTGCGGCTGCTAAGAGACTGCTTCTTTCGACTGCTGCCTCGAAGCTGGTCGCGACTGTAATTGAAAGGTCGCGAAATGCGAGTACATCTAAGCCGTGTAAATTCAAAGTTTCTTGATGTGATGGCGCGCATTAGATGTGTGCTCGAACTTCAAAAGCACTCAATCTATCAGCGCATGGCGTCGTTTAGAAAGTTGCGGAAAATGATGCTCCGAATTTTGTGTTGGCGTCTCCTGCCATTCAAACGTCAATAATAGGTTTGAGAGGTACAAAAGCCAGTAGCCCAGAGCATTTGCCTCGCATGTGATGCGCGTGTGGATTGAATGTTTGTGCCGCTGTGGTAGTGCACTAGTTAATTATAATGCGTTATAAAAGTAACACTAGCGCTTAAGACGTGGACATAGAAAATAATCATACAGGACGAGCGCCAATATTTGATCAGTGCTTTGACTGCACTGGTTGAAATGCCTAAGTGGCGATGAACTCGAAAACGAGTCCTAGTCTTATGCTCCAATCCCGGCGAACAGCCAGAGCAAGTTCGCACTGAGCCTATGTTAGCTTAAGCTAACCCATTACTGCACGCACTCCGAAGGAGCTACCACTCGCTTCCTCACCAGATTAGGGTTTTCACAACCGTTAGTTGTACTTGGCCAGCACCACCAATATTAACACACCAATTAACACACCATATTCACACACCAATTAACACAATATTAACCGCCGCCTTCATCTCCCGCCGCCAGCGGAGCGGCTGACCAAGACCCAGGTCACACCTGCGACAGAGCTGCGGGCACTTAAAATGTCTGGGTATGAACAGGCCACCAAACTTGAATTAACGTGACCATGGTCAACGCTCTGAACTTAAGTAAGGCAACCGTAGCGGTCATCTCTGAAGGGGTTTTAGGCACTATAAATTGGGCATAATGGGGCTGAACAACGATAGCAGGAAAGAATAATGTATAGAGCGATAAAATGCGAGCATTGCACGCAATCCATGTCGGTTTGAGTACGGCTGAAATTTGGGCGAGTTGGGCGATGGTGGGTTCACCGCAACAGCGCTTGTCTTGCCTTTGTCCCGCCTCTGTTGCGCTGTTCACCCATCATGTCGGTTTATCGTTAAGGTGAAAAAAGGTTGAAGAATTCATGATCAACTAGGTTATAGTTGCCAAGTTCGGCGAACGACAAAGCATTTTTGAGGGAAGTGCACTTATTGTAATTCAGACTAACAATATATACAAGAAAATTGTTCTGCAGACCTATGCAGATATATCGACTCATCATGATGAAGTGCTCGAAAGGTGCAGTGAAGAAACTCAAAAAGTTAGAAGTGCTTACGTTCTACTCTGTAGCTGAGTGTAAGCTGAGTCCGTGCGGTGGTAACATGTTCTCACGCCCAAGACTTGCAGTAAAGTATAAAGACATAAATAGTTGGTGCCAATCTGGGCAGCGACAGCTAACCCAACGGGCACACAGTCATGTGCTTGGCACTGAACATATTGGCGGCCGTGCACACGTCCAGACATTTGATCGTCACACCATGAGAGCATCGTGTAACACCTCTCATTGTAAGACACAGAGAACTGCACTGATAGGTGATTTAAATGAAGATGCCAACAAGAACCAAGGAGGTGATCAGGCATTAGGGTAAAATGGCATATATTTTAGTAGAACTGCATTACGATGAACGAAATAGTTCACGAACTATGAGCGCGGTCTTCCACTGAAGGAAGAAAAGGACAGAAACGTGCAAATACCGAAAGGAGCGAATAAAAATTAAAAAGACCATAGCCTCTTTCGCTCATACCGAAAAATGCAGTTCTATTGAAGGTAACATAAGGGTGTCGAACCGCAATTTTCCTCTTTCCTTAAGGCGCGGTTCACGACTTAGGTGTTCCATTTAGGATGAGGCTACGGAGCGACATGCCGTTCTTGTTCTAACCAGTTAAAAAGCGTTCAGAGAGTTCCTGAAAGTAGCCGGTGTTCACTTTTCTTTTGTACATCGGCATATAAATAAAAATGGAAATTTTTTTTACGGCGAAGAGTTCCCATTTCACTCGCTTTAATTTACTGTCCGCGGCAAAAAGTCGGGAATTTAAGAAAACAGCCGCAAAATAAAAAAACCTAAACCAATGTAAATCGGCTAGGTATGCGGTAGATTCCTCCTGGTAAGGTACATAATACGAAAAGCTGGTGGAGTTTGCATTTAAAAAACCCTCCAGTTTGAGCAGTTTCGGGGACCCAGTTGCACGAGTAGCGGATCTCCCCTGAAGCTTGTGTCAGTCGCGAATTTCTCCTCCGCATCGCACAGTACAGTCGCGAGCAAAAAAAGAGTAGCACTAGTGACGTGCCACAGAAACTGTATATAGCAAAAGTTGGCGCGGCGGTTACGAGCCCGCTGATAACAAAAGTGACAGGTGTGTTCGCAGAGCATGGCGCCGCGCCTGCCGCGCGGTGCGGTTTCACCACTCCGGTGGCGTCAATTTGCTAATACTTTTTCTCGCGGCTGTAATTGCGCGGGCACCGTCAGAAGCGCTGACTGAGCGCTCTACGTTACCTCTTACAATTCAGAAAACAAGTTGTCCTGTATCGGCGCATATGTACAGACACTTTTCCGTCCCCTCAAATCCGACTTGCCAGTCACCCTCTAAAACACCCCTCCCTCCGTCACACTTCCAACATGTTTCTTTTTAGCAGCCTCCTCTCCCCCCTCGCTCTTCCCGGGCCGTCTACTAAATATTATGAGAATATGCGAGACCCCCCTCCGCCACCCATCCCCCCAACCAACCAGATCCTCGTGAGAAACTGGCTCTCCGTAACAAGAGCTTACCAAGCATGTTTTTTTTAATCACTTGTTTCACATCGCCTTTGCAGACCCGCGTTATATATCTCGAGCCCCTAAAGCTCAGTATCTTAAAAAATACAGCTAATGTGTGCTAATTACGTCACCTTCTTTTTCTCTGATAAAAAGAGTATGATAAAAACAAGCAGCCTAGCTTGGAGGGGCTGTGAGTGCTTCGTTTCTGCGCAGACACTAATTTGCAACATCATAATTGCCACCTTGCACTGCGTCATTGTTGCCAGTCCAGCATTGTGCGATGAAGAAGGTACACTTGCACTACGCAGAATTTCTGTGACTTTTCAGGGGCGCTATGAAAGGTAACCTGTGCGTCGACAGCATTTTTTGCACCCTTGGTGCAGTCTGGTGAATGTATCGTGCACCATTTGCCCAACAACTTCTGTTCTCTCAGGTTATTATTTTTCAAGACTATAAACCACACGTTCATGGCAGCTGTGATTAATACACTGCTTATTCAGGAAATAACTGAAAACATCTCTATCACTGTATGTGTACAACGGATACGTCGAGATGCCCACCCTACACAAGCTTTGGTGGAAGGAGCAAGTAACAAATCAGCTCATCCACGTCCCCTGCAAGCAGCCCCAACCTCTCCGGAGACAATACTCCTCGTAGAAAAAGAAAAGCTTTGGCGTGCCTCGTGATCACTTCTCCCACCGTGTGGAACCGACCTCCCTAGCCGTCCTGCGCCCTTGGAATAGGTCTTGCATCGAAGGTTACGCCACCGTGTCTCACTCAACCCAGCGGTAACCCGGTCGTCGCCGGCACAGTATCACGCCCCTTTGGGTGACTCCTGCCCATTCTGTCCATCTCCTGCCTGCGAGGTGGGCACTAAATACTTGCTTCGGGCCTGCCCCTGTTTGTTTGCTATCCGGCAGAAACAGCTCCTCCGGTGTGTAAGGCCCCCAGGCCATCCACCGGATGTAGAAGAAAAAATTTTTGTTCAGAACTACCGAAAGTTTCCGGACTTCCTTCGAGAGTTCAGGTTGTATCTATATTTGTAAACAAAACTTTATGCCAATAGACACAATGTCGTAAAAAAAAACGGCTAAGCGCCCGTCTCTTCTTCCTGGACATGGTCGCGAGAGAATAGTCGGCAGGTACATACGGTTCCCCACTGATCCATTTTGCTCGGGGTACTTGTACGACACCTTCAGAACGCAGATGACAAAGGTTGTGAACGTTCATTTACTTCCTCTGCCCATATACCTGCAACCTTATATATAGCCATTTTTGACACTAGTGTATTAAAGTGAATTCAGGGGATGAAAATTCAAATCGCCACAAAACCTTTTTTTTTTGGACTTCGAGCGTTGACTTTAAGCTTTAGGCTGTGCCTTCGCGGCGCTAAGGTGACAGTAGGGCCGTGGTCAGTGAAATACTATTTTTGCGAGCAACGAGAAACTATTGATGAAATTCCTGTGCCTGGGAAGTGATGCGGCCAATAGTGGACTGGCTGTTGACTTGATCGAGCAAGAGTTTTGGATCGGCCGTCTAGAACTGGGGAAGGCGAAGGGGCAGCGCAGAGACAGCACTGGG
This sequence comes from Amblyomma americanum, assembly GCA_030143305.2. Taxonomy (NCBI): domain Eukaryota; kingdom Metazoa; phylum Arthropoda; class Arachnida; order Ixodida; family Ixodidae; genus Amblyomma; species Amblyomma americanum. Next base: position 251,589 of record JARKHS020031325.1, on the reverse strand, counting down.
GGGTCCGTCAGCGGGCATGGCGGAAGCGTTGTCGTCGGCGTGGGCCATGGTTGGGCCGGGTGTTCGAGCGGACGTACGGGTCATCTTACTCATCTCTCATTTCATAATCTTTATGCCCTGAGGTAACAAACATCGTTTGAAAAAAAATGATTGATTTACTGGCTGAAGTGCTGGAACGTCTGATGGCGCGGAGCCGAACGGCGCGTCTGTTCCTGCTGCGTAAGGCCGCTGCTGCTGCTACAAAGTGATTTATTTGTGCCGTGATGCCGTGCACATTAGGGCATACTTCAGCAGACTCTTAAAATAGACAGAGCACGCGCGTAACACTATATATATTACATTGTTTTTAAACGTTGGTCTCTGTTTATTCACTCACTCTCTCTCTCTCTCTCTCTCTCATATATATATATATATAATATATATATAATATATATATATATATATATATATATATATATATATATATATATATATATATATATATATATATATATATATATATATATATATATATATATATATATATATATATATATATATAAATATAGCCGTTGCCGTAGGGTTCGGATCCCACCGGCGACATGGTTGTTTTTTCTGCTGCTGTATAATTATTTTCTTTAAGCGACAGATTAATCGCAGGATTAAAAATTTAAAGAAAACAATAGAAACTTCCCCTGTGCACCATGGTTGCGGTGACTGTTGGCGTCTTTTATCTGTTTGTCAAACGAGCCCCTCATTTCCTTTACCTTGTCTGCTAATAGCTCAACGGGGGTCTCGGTTCTGGCAGTCTTGATGCCATAGGTAGCATAAGAGGGCTCTCGCACAGTTTCCGCCCTCGCCGTTAGATGACGATCTACGTCACACTGGCGGTATTACCGGACGTCCTACGTCCACCGCTATGGACGAGGTGGCGCTGGTGAACACTCTCAAGGTACGCTTACACGCAAAACATAAATATCCACAAAAGCAGCAGACTGGACAGCCGTCGCCGCAGCTCAGGTGGTAGAACACCGGACGCGATATTCGGAGGTCGTTGGTTTGGATCCCACCGGCGGCATGGATGTTTTTTCTGCTCCTTTATAAATAATTGTCTTTAGACCAAGTGATTGGCACTAAAAATTTTAAAAAATTACAAACGTTCCTCTATGCACCTTGGTTTCGGTGACTGTTGGCTTCCTTAAAATGTTAATGAAACGAGCCCCTCATTTCATTTCCCTGTCTCCTACATGCATATATATATATATATATATATATATATATATATATATATATATATATATATATATATATATATATATATATATATATATATATATATATATGACATTTGTGCCCGTGATGAAAGACTACGGCATTGTGTGCGTACTCGTCGTGTTCACACGTCAGTTGAGCGTGTGGAAAGGCCGTATGATAGATGAACATGGAAAGCCGCTGCGCTCAACGAGATTACTGTTCCGGAAAGGTCACTGTTCAGAGAAGGGTGCATTTTAGCGCAGCGCCTGATCGGTTGTCCTTTCTTCATGTGTGTGCCTTCCGGAATGTTCTTGCGTGGGCGGACGGAGTCAGTGATGGTGGCGTGATGCCCTATGCAGAGATCGCTGAAGGGCAAGTAACGAACGAGGTCAAGTAAAGCCAAGTGAGGTCAAGTAAGGCACGAGCAGAATCAGGGAAGTTCCGAATATTCTAGGCAAAAAACAATAAAAATTTGCTTTGGAGATGCCCAAGTAGCCTAAGGCATCGAGGAACGAAGCTTCTCCGTTGCGCCGCCACTGCTGAGAATACTACCCTCGGAGGTAGAATATGGTAGTGTTTTTTGTACTTCTTGGGCAGTAGAGCCTCACTTCCCAAAAGTAATCGTGGTGTGTGAGTGTAAGCGGGGGGGGGGGGGGGTGGGAGGGTTGCGCGCGCGTGTATGCGTGCACTTGTACGTGTACAGCCTCCACCGTTGGTGTACACTGCAGTCGGTGTATATGCCCCTCTCTCCGTGCCTTTACTCACGTGTAGTCGATGTAGCCCAGGCTGATTGTTCTCAATACATGTATGGCGTCAGGCAAGCGTTCTACTAAAGAACGCCAGCAAACATAATCCTCTGGTTTCTGACGCCAGGAGCCTGAAGTTTGACAGCGAGAAAAAGATAAAAGTTGTCCGACGAGAATTCAAGATGCAGCATTCTGAGAACTTCATGACGAAGCCGCACGGTAACAATTAGCATCTATGTTTTTTTTACATCAAGAACAAATTCAGCGCATTGGCATAACAAAGTAATTTAATCGCCATTGCATTTCATTGCAGTAGCATCTTTCTCGGAGTAATCTTTATCGCATGCCAGCGAGCTCACGCTTTTCCGCCTTGCCCCTATGTGTAATCGCCATTCAATTAATATTTCATGTTAAGTATCTATACAGCAGCCACTGGCCTGCCTTTCCTTGCTTCTTTCCGCTGCGTGCAACGAACAATATTCGGGTGCTGAAACAAGAAACTGCGTCAATTTTTACATTCTTATTCTCTACTGATATTAGTGACATCCAGGATTTTACGTGCCGATGCGACACAGGGGCTACGATGGACGCTGTCGTGGAGGAGTCTAGATTAATGTTGGCCAGCTGAGGTTTACAACATGCACAGCACATCGCACAGCCCACGCGTGTTTTGCATTTGGCCGCCATCGAAAGTCGGCCCCCGCGGCCAGGATCCAACCCGTGACCATGGAGTCAGCAGCCGAGCGGCATAGCCACTGAACATTGTTTTTTGTTTATTTCACTACTATGCCACCGTGAAGGGCATTGTTTCGTACCTGCTGTTTGAGAAAATGAATTTCTCCAACCAGCTGCGATGACGCGGTAGTTAGAGCATTCGACTACTGATCCGGAGTACCCGGGTTTGAACCGAGCTGCGGCGGAAGCATTTTGATGGAGGAGAAACACAAATGGCGGCCGTGTGTTGTGCGACGTGAGCGTACGTAAAGATTCTCACGTGGTCAAAAATATTACGTACCCCAGTACTACGGCACCTGTTTCTCTCTTTGATCTGTCAAAGCACACGATAGAACAGCATGTGTCAAAACAGCGCCCAAGAAACAGCACAGCGACAAAACAGCACATCGAGAAAACGGCCCAGAGAAAAAATAGCGTGGCGACAAGACAGCGCAGGGAGAAAAACAGCTCACGTCAAAACAGCACGCCGAACAAAACGGCACCGAGACAAAACATCACACCGAAAAAACAGCACGAAGACAGACGAGCACAGGAAAAAAAAACAGCACAACGATAAAACAGCACATCGGAGTAAGATGTATCATAGCTACGACCTCAAGCGGTAAATCACAACACATGCGGCAGCCACCCTTGGAGTAAGCCAGTGCTCGTTTAGCCGACTCAGTAAGGAAAAGGTTACGGTAATATCCGGGATCCCAAACATTGACTTTTTTATGTCGGGTAGTTTAACGAATAACGCTAAAGAGGCATCCACTCTCCGGGTTGATGATTATGGTGCTGAATTTAGGCAAATACGTGCGACGTAGGGCTCTGGAAGTACCAGATGTTCTTATTCTTGAAAACTCAGCCCCTCGGCATTTCGTCTGCAGTAATTTTCTTTGGAGCAATCTATAAGGCCTTCATACACTGACAATATTCGATATGTAATGCTTACTTTAAACGATGGCAGGGTCGCCGAGCCGATATTTTCAGTTTGTTCGATGTTTTTCCAGGACGCTGCACAGTGGTTGTCTGAGGCTGACCAGTGGTTACATTACTTCGCGCAATGGGCTACACAGCTCACCTTAATATTCGTGCGTCAGCGTGCATTTGTTGATTGTAATTTTATATTACATCAATTTTTTTTACTGCGAAGGGAATTTTCTCCAGACATGATTTTTGGCAACATTTAACCAAAGCTACGTTTTTCGCTCGGAAGATTTCTTAATTAAAACGTCAGTTTTCGCCAAATTTGACCCTTTTGCTCAGGAAACTCAAAAAAATGTAACATAGGTGGTTGTCTGCTGAAGCAGAAGTCTAGAGTGAACGCAGGGAATTTCGTTTCACAGAAGTTTATTGCCTAATCGGGTTTGAAGATTGGAAGGGTCCAGCAAAAAAAAAGAGTTACAGGAATAGGAATTCTTGCAAATAAGACGTTGATTTACCTAAGCGGTGGCCTTGTGGAAGAACAACCACCTCGCATTCGATAGGGCCTGTGTTTGACTCCCGCCGCCGGGTACCCACCGGTTATCTAATCGGAACATTTCCCAGGCCTGGTGCTCTGCTTTTGTGGGGTGAAATGCTTGGGAAACGAATCGCCGGCCAAACCGTTGCGTTGAGGGGCCAGTGACTTGTTCCGCCGTCAGCCAACTCTAAATCCGCCTTGTGTGGTAGAAGCCCAGATGTGTGCCTTTCTTAACCGAAGCATAACCTGGTGGTAGAGCACACGCCTCGCATTCGGGAGGTGCTGGGTTTGATCACCAGTGCCACCGGGTACTCACCGGTGTTTTTAATGGGTGCAATATTTCCCACGGCTGGTTCTCGGCTCTTCCAGGGTGAGATACTTGGATAAAGGGTCTTAGACCGAGCCATTTCCTTGACGGATTAGAGACAAATGCCGCCATCAAGCAACCCTAAATCCCCCTCATGCGGTAGATGCCCAACTTCTGGTCCTTCTTGCACCGAAGCGGCGGCCATGTGGTAGAGCATCCGCCTCGCATTGGGGAGGGGCTGGGCTCGATCTCCAGTGCTAAGGAAGGTTGCATAAGCACCTTATTGATCTCACTATCTGAAAAAGAGACACTTTTCTCTCTGATTTTATCTAATTTCATGTTGATTTTAGAGGCACACTTCACATGCTGCGGTTTTTTCGTTCTAGCCGTGTTAATTGTTGGCGCTCATCTTTCGTATCGCTTCTCTGTTACCGCATCTCGGCTTCCCATGTTTTTAGAAAATTCGCGCCCTCAACTTTATCTTTGCCATCTCTTTCATTTGTCATACGCGCGATGTGGAGCCTGTTTTTTATGCTTTCTATTTTTCCACACGTTATTTGTGCATTATATCAATAGAAATCATTGCCTAGTGTGGTTATAGGATTTATGCTCCTATTGTTTATTTATTTATTTAATTATCGAATACTGCAGACCCTAAGATGGATCCAAGCAGAAGGGGCAAAAAATATACATAATAAGAAACGCGGCAAATTATATCGCAGAAACCTAACATAAGAGTAATAGGACACAATAAACAACAATGAAAAACTATCAATAAGCAGTTTTGTCAATGGCTTCAATGCTGTTTACTACCTCAGACGGGAGTTCATTCCATTGAGTTATTGTGTGAGGAAAAAATGAGTATTAAAATGCATTGACTCCCAGTGCACTGATTCCCAGATATTAAGAGTACTGTTTGCGTCCTCATTCTGTGTTTGTTATTTGCATAGCGCCTGTGTACTGACTCTAATTTGCTAGGCTGGGTTTTTCTAACATTTCTTCTTAATATTTACCTGAGTAAAGGGCTTGTTAAAGAACTTGTACACGCCTCACGCGTCCGGTTAACGGCTTATCAGGTGTGCCCCCAATCGCCGGGAAGCAGTCCGAATTTTTTTTCTGTTTTCGCACGCGGTGTGCTGATTTTCGTAGCTCCCCCCCCCCATTCTTAGGAGCATACTTAGGAGAGTGCAGCGGTAGGCAGGTTGGCACGAATAATTATAACTTCGGCGCCAACCAACCATCAAGCCACCAACAGTATCGACAACCTCTCGTCGATTGATTTGAAGAGCGTCTACTGGCACATCGCATTCGATGACAGAGATCGAGTGAAAAACGCACAAATTACACCGGATGGTCTCTTGGCGTTAAAAGTAATGCGATATAGAAGAAGGCTCAGGGCAGATTTCTAGGATTGTGTGCGCATTGCTGGCATTTGTGAATAACTTTCCGCACATCACCGAATCACTGACGCACCTGACCAGGTTAGACGTGCTATTCAAGCTGGAAGTTCTTCAACCTGAAGCATTCGAAGAGCTTCCATGCTGCCTAAAGTCACCACCTGTGCTGAACATTTCGGCGAGAACACGGAAATTGAGATTTATTGCAACCCAAGGCCGTGGACCCAGACCCTGCTGTTGTTCAGAAGACGGATGGCCACGAAAGAATCATAGCGTACGCCAGCCGATCTTTGCAAAAGGTCGAGTGCAACTGTTGAACAAAAAAAAAACAGTGTCTTGCAGTCGTCTTCACCATGAATACGTTTTCAAACCTCTGAGCGATCACCATGTTTCGTGCTGGCTTGCCAATCTCAAAGACTCGTCGGGCCGCCTCGCTCGCTGAACAGGATATATAAGTCCGGTCGCAAGCACTCAGTCGCCAATAAGTTATCAGGTATTATATCAAGTGCAGTTACAATCTGTACAAAACGCACAGCGACCAAAAAGTAGCACGCACCTCGCTCTCCTTAGCATTTTCCAGACCTTCTGGAATTACTGAGGAAAAGATAACTTTAATAAAAAACAAAGCAACAACCCTTACATGCGCGTCTTCTGCGTCGTTACATTTCTCTAACTAAATGATTAAACCAGGCTCTTGAAAATGCAAAAGAAGTTTTTTGAAACCAAGCTTATCGCATCTGCAAATCATTCAAAAAGAAAAAGGAAACTGATGGCTCAATTCTCGAACGAGAAATCTAGTCAATCATTTATTAGGACTATTGTGAAAGATGACTGAGCTCTTCACGGCCCATTATCTAATATCCAATGCGTTTTGTGCATTTTTTTCCTCCCCTGAAACACTCAAAATGCGTGAAGTTCCTGTTCTATAACGTCAGCCATAGTCCTTCTAAAAGCATGCACGGGCCGGGAAGTCTTAGGTGCAATAAACAACCAAAATAGCAAAGGAGCTAGATGAGACGATATACATTCGCCCTACGTTAAATGCGTCCAGAACCTTACTTCCGAACATCTTTGTCACGTTATCAACCTCATTTCCGACACATGAGTTTCCGTTGCACCATTAAACGTGCTAAGGTGATTCCAATATTGAAAAACGGGGACAGTCACAAATTCAGAATTACCGCACTATTTATATTGTGCCCATCTTATTTAACAATGTGGAAAAACTATTAGAAATACAATTACATAATCATGCCGCCATGTTTAATATCTTATTACCTTCGTAGTTAGGTTCGAGACGAGGGATTTCAACGAAAAGTGCCCTCTTATTCTTTTCCGACTGGATCAAGACGCAACTTGAGAACGGGATGATAGCCGGAGCTGCATTCATAAAGTATTACAAAAGGTTCGTTTATATCAATCATTGTATTTTTCTGGTGTAGAAAGCTAAGGCATTACCGGTCAGGCGTTAACTCTAATAAACATTTACTTATCTGATAAGTACCACAGTATGTACATTGAAGTTATGTTGTTGTCCTGTAGACTAATAAATAAAGAAGTGCCCCATGGTTCAAATCTTGTGCCCTCCTTTTTTTAGCATATATTGATGACCTTCAGACCTATTTAAATACAGCTCAGTGTCTCTTGTGCGCCGACGACACAACCATCAAGGGTTCTTGTAAGACATCTCCGGAATTAATTACAAATCTTGGCTGATTGCTTGGATCCCTAGAAATCACGAGTCGTGTTAACTATAATAAAATTAATTCGTCTAAAGCCATTCTTGTCGTATTGCACGCTACTGAAAGAAAACTTACTTCAGACCTATCAATAATAGAATTAATATTGCCATACCTTCAAGCACATTTCTACATTTCTACGTTTCAAGGCGTGGTTGTTGCTTCAAACTTTAAGTTTAATCATCATGTTGCCTGTGTTGTTAATAAAATTGGTTTTGCATTAAGGGTTCTTCCAGAACATGACCATTTTTTCAGTTCAGATACATTGTTCTCCATTTATTACGCATTTGTACATTCGCACAATATTTACTGTATCACTTCATGGAATAGCACATAGAGAACCCATCTCTCTAGACTTATTTTTATGCAAAAACAAGCGATTAGCACCATAATTTTCTCTTTAACCAAGCAAATGCGCCTTTGTTCCAGTCAGTGCATACCTGTCCCTTGAACACTTAAGCAAATTTGAGGACCTGGTTTTCTGTAAAATGTGATCAATAAATATATTTTGTTGATTTCTTATCTGCAAATGTAATAATATAAATAGGACATGACTTGATTTTTCGAACAATATCTTACTACCAAAAACACGGGCAAATTATGGCAAGCAAACGACATCTGTCTTTGTCATCTGCACTTGGAATAATTTGCATCCTTCACTGAGCTCAGCAATGTCATTGTACAAGTTCAAAAATGAGTTAAAACACATGTTGGAATCCTTAGATATTTAGTACGTTTAGGCCCTTAGAAATTTTTCTATCACATTCGTTTACTGCGAAGTTGTAGGTCTCCAGTTTTTTGTTTTGTTTATTTTTCACCTCGGATTGTTGCGCATGCACTGGTATATTACGCTCTGTTCATGTTGCTATAAAGGTCCCTATTTCCTATTTCCACATTTGGGCCTCCTGCTGTATGTATACCCTAGCTATAATCATGTACTGTGCTGTGAACATGAAATTGCGTGTGACTGGCACTTGCTTTGTCCGCATAGCGCAAAACAATGATGACGACGCCTTCCTGGGAACAGTCATAGCGAGCAATTTATCTAAAGAACACGTGCGGACCCGGAGCTACTACATTTCATTGAACCCCTTGAAAGCTAGGTGTTCTCGCCTCCCACGCCGTCTAAACCTAGGTTATTTCCCATTCGCATTCAGAATGGCATCTTTCTCAAGAAAAACTACCCTAGAAGCAATACCGGCCGACTTCTCATTCTGTCGGCGCATTTTGAAGAAAAAGTTCTACAGTTTCGCACAGTTAACTAAAAGCTTGACACCTCCAGTTTAAAAGAACCTTCCGCCTAATTCCAAACTCATACATTTCTGGGCCCCTCTATCCGATGACTTCACGAGCTACATAAAAAACTTTTGTTGCTGTCAACGCCGAAACACGCCACCAGCGAGACCGGGAAGGATATCAAAGCACCCAATTCAAGCACAAAGACACATTTGCGAGACTGGAATGGATACGGTACCATATTAACACGATTAAAAGCTCTAAAATTAAGGTTGCCTGGTTTCAAACTTTGATGAAATATGTTCCGGCTATCAGAAAAATTTTCTTAGACATAATTTTTAACTCATTTTAATGAATAAAAATTTTCCGCTTTCGTGCACGCGTGAACAAGCAAAAATTGGCGGTGGTTAAGCTATGGTTAAACCTGGAGTGACGCGATAGCTACAGCTGGCTCAGTAGAACTCACGGGCATCACGTGACCAGCCACGGCGCCGCGCCGCCGGCAGCTGCTCCGCACCACGTGACCAACCACGTGACAGCGTGGGGGCCGCGCCACCGCCACGGTGCCGCCACGTGAAGGCTCGAAATGCTACCGTCATGTAGCTATCACTAGAAAAGTACAAAGAAATATTGTGTGTCACTGTGTAGTGGTACCGAAGTGGTTACGAGTAATTGTGACAGATTCACGAGAGAAATCATCGAGGCTCTGAAGATTATAAAGTAGCAGAATTCGTGCGCTAGGACCGCTCCAATTGCACTGCTGCACAAGGAGCTGTCTGCTCTGAAGGAAGCTCAATCATTATATTGCACCTTTATGCTTCGTCAATAGCTGCAAGAAAGCTCGCGCAAGGGTCGTAAATTTTTTTTTTATCTTCAACTGCATTCCTGCCGAAAGTGACGCCAGCGCTCTCTGTACAATTAAGAGGGCAACTAACAGCAAGAAAATGGTCATGTCGCGCATATACATAACAGAATACCAAAGTATGCCGTCGGTGGCAGGACAGGAAAATTTTATTTTTAGAATATGTGGGTGCTTGATAGAGAAGAGCACCCCGCGTACTAGCAGAAATCTAAGGATGTGTTCTTTTTTGGTTCGTCACGTTAATATTGTCGTAAGAAGCGCGCCCATCAACGGGACAGGCTCTGCTAGTATTTTGGATTGCGAAAACTCGCACCTATTCTTGGCAATATGGCGCTTAAAATGCTATCGATCCTGATTAAATGCGCATCGTGCATTTTATGGTGAGTTTAAGGATGAGCTTCTTTACAGTGTGCTGCAGCTGAGGCAATTAAAACGTTTAGCCAAATAGACAATTCTGCGCCACGACGCACTCAAGTTTTTAGAACTAATATAAGGACAGCATTTACAGCTCAGCTTTCCCAAGCCATTCTGCGCTACAGTCACACCAGCCACCGGAAAACAACTACACACCGTTCACGGATGAACTCTCTTATGAAGCGTTTAAACAAGACCACCAGACATGCTTGCTTGTATGTCGACATGGAACCAACGTCCTGGAGGTCGTCCTTCCTCAGGTAGTCCTCGCATACAACCCCGCTGCAGAATCTGTCGCACATGAATTATTTACGCTCCTCCACTGTAGGGAGGCCAAGACTGCAGTGTACGCCATAATATCAAACGTCAAATAAGGTTGCAACCTAAATGTCTACGCTTTACTTCATCGCGAAGAACAAGCCCTGGGGTCTGCCCGCTTACGAATAAAAGATCTGTAGCTCACCCGTGCCAGATGCTACTGGACAATACGCGCAATGTGGCACAGCCTGGTTTAAGACCCCCATTCGTGGCCGCGGACTCAACGACAAACTTTTGCCCCTCAAATTTGCCCTGTAGAAGATCTCGAGACGTGGAGGTAAACAGAATTATGAAGGGTCACTGATGAAGAGGAAGCATCCTAGCGACACCAGGCTCGAACAGGACTGGTGATATCGTGTGGGGAAAGTCATTTTATTCGCGATAATTTATGGTTTTCGACTGTATGCGCACTGTTTATTTTGGCCCACTTTTGCTTTGATGCGCCGCTGCAGTGGTTCAGTGGTTATGGCGCAGGTGTGCTGGTCAGAAATATGAGGGTCCTGTCCTAGCCGCTTCCGTGGCATCTCAATGCAGCCATAATGCTAGAGGCATTTGTACTGTGCGATGTCAGTGCACGTTAAAGAACCCAGGTGATCGAAATTATCCGGAGCCCTCCGAAACGGCGTCCTGCATAGCTTAGTAGCTTGGGTCTGTTTTTGGCGTTAAACCCCACAAACCATATACCAAACCATCCCCGCCCTTGGTTGTAAAGAATCGGGCCAATAATCGTTTAGGACGGGTGGGGGTGGGGGGAGTAATCCCGCTAATCTTAGAAATGGTTTGTTCATGCTAAAAACCCCTGGCTTGGAGCTTCGTTTGTGACTAGAGATGCGAAGATATTTATTTGGAATGTTTCAGCCGCTGGAAACTGGTTCTACGTTGTTCGAGATTATTGAGATTATGATCACAAGCTTCGGTTACTGGTCGGCACCTTCCGGAAATCAGTGACTGTTTCATTTGCTGGTTATCAAATGCCTTAATTGGGAAGAGTTGGGGTAAGAGTTAACGGACAATACCTCAGTAACCTGCGATTAGCTGATGAAATTGCTTTGTTAAATCACTCAGGATATGAACTGCACAACATGACCAATGAGTTAGACATGGAGAGCAGAATGATGGAGCATGAAATTAATATGCAGGAAGCCGAAGTAATGTTTAACAGTCTCGGAAGGTACCAGCAGTTAACAACTGATAACGAGCTGCTGTGACCGATGCGGGAATACCAGCAGTTAACAACTGATAACGAGCTGCTGTGACCGATGCGGGAATAGGTCTACTCAGGATAAGTAGCGACCGCAGATCAGGATCGCTGGAGTGAAATAGCGAAGAATCAGAATGGTGTGGAGCACATTCGGCATGTTCTCTCAGATCTTGAATGACAGTTTACCACTGTCCCTCAAGAGAAAAGTATATAACAGCTGCTTCATACCGGTGCTTACCTGTAAGGCAGAAACGTGGAGGCTAACGAAAAGGGCTCAAATTATGTTAAGGACAGCGCGGCTAGCTATGCACGAAAAAAATGATAGGTTTAACAATAAGGAACATAAAGACGGCAGAACAGGTCATGGTGATGGTGATTAATGGTGATTAATGGTAACGGAATGTACATCAAGGAAAGGGAAGTGTAGGAGGGGACAACAGAAAGTCACTTCAGCGGATGAGATTAAGAAAATTGCAGAGATATGGTGCCCGCAGCTAGCACAGGACAGGGATAATTGGAGAGGTATGGGAGAGGCCTTCGTCCTGCAGGCTGATGATGATCGTGGTCATAGAGCAGTGCAATACGGTATGTCGCCACAAACTACCTTGAGAACTTTTGTAACTGATTACATGTCTCATTTTCGTTCTTTTGCCACCCATTATTCAGAATGTTATACAAGGACAGTATAATTACCGCAGACGCTATACAGGTGCGCAGAAAAATCATCAATTCCAAACTTAAAAATTACATTTCGAAACTTTGCGTGAATCCTAGCAATGTCATTTTCAGTTTGCGTCTTCTAATGATTTTCTTTTTTTAATGGCCACGAGCGCAGCTTTGGGCGAAGAATTTTATGAGACAAGGTATGTTTCACTACTGAAGGTGGAATCGGAGGCCTGTTTTCAGAGAATTTCACCTTTTCCATCGAACTGCCAAGGTCCAGACTAACAACCAAAATGAAGGTGCATAACTTTTCCTTATATCAGGTGTCAGTACCATGTCACGGAAAAGCTTATATTCATTGTTTTTGCAATGGATACTCGGCGGCACTGGGCACAGAACCCACCACCTCCCGCATAAGAGGCGGGATGCTCAAACGGCTAAGCTGCCGCTTTAACGTAATTTATCACTTTCAGACGCTGAATGTGGTGTAAAAGTTACTTCGACATTTCGGAGAGCGCACTCACTCACACTGGACATTTTGCATCTGTAGACTAAGCCATATTCCTTATTTCACCGCAGAGTCCAGACACTCGGCTCTCTTGTACTTGGTGATAGTGCAGAGCAAGACTAACATTTCTTTGCCGCCGCCTGACCGACAAAACTCGCACTGTTATGTGGAAATCTGTCCCTTGAAGAAGACGATGCTCTTTCCGAGGTCACATAACTCTAAATGACTTGTCACTGCCATAAAAAATGACTGCCTTTAGAAGCGTGCACTTTTTCGCCCAAGAAAAAATAAACGATCACAATTTGCCTTTTCCATGCTGTCGACCTTACTACTTAAATTCTGCGCATTACTATGCATTAATTTTGAAAATGATAAATGAATACACCAAACCAAGATATCCCTACTTGTTAACACAGAAATGTCTAAAGCATCCTACAAGACCCATTTCGCCATTTTTCAATGGCGAAAATTTCATTAGCATGTTGCGCCAGTCTTTTAGTTTTGAACTTGAGCAAACCAACAAGGATAATTTAGTAGCCTTTCTTCAACACTGCGTGTGAGGCTTTATCCAGGCAAACCAACAAGCACACATTGCCTAAATGCGGGGAATGGCCACTATGACTGCTAGCGCAAGAAAATGTGGAAATTAGAGCTGAATTTACTATTATCAGTCCAGACGTGGGCTTTAACTATGCTGAAAAATGTGTGCCGTAAGATCTGAGTTACCAAGGGCGTCTAATAAGAGATACTAATTAACTGCGGTGCATAGGATTCTAGCGTGAAGGCGTCTAAAAATAGCCGTGAAGCTTTGTGTTTGATTTTTTATTGCGCAATTATGCCCTTCGGCATAAGGGGTTTACAAGTGCACGTGCAGGCTGGTGTCAGCTATAAATGTCAACAAGGCCCGGTATTGAAGCGCATGGGTCCAGATTCGAGTGTCTGGTGGTCGGCTGAGGTGGTAATCCGCAATGCCGAGGTGTCGCTTTCGTGCCTCCCGAAGTACGGAGCAAGTTAGCATAAAGTGAGGTAACGTCGCCTCTATAGCAGATGCGAGGCAGAAGGGGCAGTTCAGAAGCTGGGTCTGTGATATCCAGGAGACCTTGGTTGGATCCCCGCGGCGGAAATAAAGCACGTGTGTAACGGCGAAGAAATTCCATTTTAGGCAGTACGGCGTCTTCTGCGGATAATTTTAGTATGTGAAGCTGGCATGGCACTTGCAGTAGATATTACGTACAGTCCGCTTCCCTAAGATGGTGCGTATTGCGTCGAGCCCTCATAATGCGGAGAGGGCATGGATATGATTTAACGACAATGCAAACATCGACAATAATTCCCAGGGGGCAGGCTGCGTGCCGTAGAGCCATTACTGCTTGTGTTGAGTCGGTGTATAGGAGAAAGGAATTTGGTGGTGGAAGTTAGAGGAGGTCCTTTAAAGTGGACAAACCGTCACGAATGGGAATGAGTTCTGCTATCACAGAGGCAAGCGTAGCCTCTGTGACGTAGGAAGATATCTCGCGTCCATTAGGTACAGCTGGACAGAGGACACTGCAGTGCAACATAGCATTTTTTTGTGCTTGCGTCCAAGAAACCTTGCGATGTGCCTATAGGCTTTGCTGGGAGAGGAGGCTCTGTTTCTCTCACAGAATGAAGAGTGTTGCGAATGACCCTAAGGGGTTGGTTGTCGGGGACATGGGGATGCTGCCAAGGAGAGGGTTCCCAAGGCGTTGCGCATGAAGAAGCGGACAAGTAGGATGAAAGTAATTTGGACAAGTAGGATGAAAGTAATTTGCAAGGACAGATGCTGCAAGGGTTGCTGATACTTTAGGCTGCGCACATCGCAGAACTTCTCCACGAGCTTATCAATGGTATTCAGCTGAGCTTCCGCTTGTAGTGAGAAAAGGGGTCCAGCGAGGAAGGCCAGTGATAACCTCGCATGGCCTCTCGGTTGAATGTTTCCAAGCGGTCCGAATGCCCTATATTGAGGCGGTGGAACTGCGCTTGATAACCCAGCCGAGGCTGCAACAAAGAGCAGTCTAACGTTCGTGCCATATTAAAGCATGAACCACTTGTGTCTGGGCAATTCGGCGAAATAGATGCAGCGTACAGATGGCCTTCAGTCCGGAAGATCCAACCTACGGTGCTGGATGACCCGTAGCACCTGCATCGACGAGGCTATAGCAGGGAGCTGGCCGTTCAGAGACAGCTGTATAGATTTCAGAAAAATGCGGCGCCTACCCCTTCGGTTTGTGATAGCCATAAAGTTTGTCTTTAGAACCAACAGCACCCAGCCAATCTTGGTGCACCACTGAGAGGTCTTGTCCAGAGCTGTCTCAAGGCCTACATCTTGGCGGCTAAGGACCGTGTGTACTGACCAAACCATTACATCATCCGCATGCATAAAATTAAAAAAAATCCGCAATAGTAGATAATTGCCATGCCAAAGGAAACAGGGTGATGTTAAACAATACTGGGACTAGCACGGTTTCTTGAGGTACAGCCCTCTTTGTAGTGAAGGTTACAACACGTTCCTTGCCGTTGCGTATGGCGATCGAATGGTCTTCCAAGAGCGAAGTCACAAAGTCGTGTACTCGACGAAGGAGATGTTCAATGTGGAATGGTCAAGATCGTTGACAAGCTGACGTTCATACCCAGCAAATCTGGGCAAAACTTTTTTGCGCGGGAAACCGTTTATGAATGCATTTTGCTTCATATAATGAAAGATTTCACTATAAAAACAAATATATCCGGAGCTCACCCGCCGGCAGTCTCATATTGTTTCTCTTTTCACGTATTTCTTGTCGTGAAAAGCGCAGTGTTAACTGTTCGATATATAAAACCTTCATATTTCCATAACAACGTCTGACAATTTTTCAATATTCAAAGTTTTTGCTCTAGAAAGCTGAATATGCATATGCCTTCTGAACGTCCATGGTTAGAAGCGTGCGCATTTTGCGAGGCCTGACTCCAAGCAGCACAATGCTTGATAGGTGGTTAAATCCGTGCTCAGTGCCCAAGTGAGGGCGAAAGCCAATCTGAGCTGGGTGGTACCAGTGACACCATACCAGCAGCCATGAGAGCCGGGTAGCTATCATCGGTTCTAGTAGTTTACACAGTGTGGACGTAAGCGCTATCGGGCGAAGGTTACGTAACTTGCTAGGATTCTTTCCAGGTTTAGGTATCGGCACCCTCTCAGCGTGTTCCCACCATGTTGGGACGTCTCCGGATGTCCAAATTGTGTTCAGGGCCTCAGGTAATCACATCAATGCCGGGCAGTTTTTTACATATATGACTGCAAGAAACTCAGCCATGGTAACCTGCCTCTGCATACCTCTAAGATCCTCTTTGCTTGAGGCGAGCCCGCTTCTGTAGGAAGAGCATTCGGCTGGATAAACTACGCTGGTGTTTTGTCGAAAGCCGGAAATAAAATCCTGATGGCCTGTGAAGCAAACTGCTTTGGCGTTTCCCCCGAAGCAAGACATGCTGAACTTTCGGCGTCTCTTCAATGGTTACCGATTTCCATGAGATGGAAGGTACGCCATATCGATGCAGTCGTTGATGATGAGCCAAGAGACGCGCACCAGTCCCGCCATCGGCGGCGCGTAAGACGCTTCTCATGTCGATGTGCCGCAGCAGTTAGCCGCTGTAATGTGTCTCGGCGTTGCGACGAAGACGGGTCTAGAGAGACCGCCACTTCCGCCCGCGACGAGCTGCCCAGAGCCGAAGAACGTGCAGATCCGAAGGCGGTCCGCATTCCTCCACCCAACCTGAACGACTGGAATTTTGAGGCGCTGCACACAAAGCTTTCTGCAGATCCGATAGAGCTGATGGCAGCCAGCCGTTGAGTGCCGTCCGGAATCAAGTCCCACTCTGTGACGTGGCAACAGCGCTTACGGTGACGCTGGGAATCAGCATCCACAAGGATAAGCTATGGATGGTGATCGCTGCCTCGGCAGTCTATTTCTCGGTCCTAGGATGCAGGGCGTGCAGCTCACCAGCATGTTACGTCTGGAGAGGAAGGATGAGACGGGATAACCCCACCGGCGGGTTGCGGTGCCTGGAGAACTGAGAAGCAAAAACTCTGGCTTATTAAAACTGTCCCGCTCTACATTTTCCCGCACACTAGAGCAGGGATAACCCCAAGTCTGATGCGGGGCATTAAAATTACGGCCGTTGGAGAGGAGCTCTGTAGACGAGGAGCTCTGCCACTGTAGAGATGTATGTAGCACGGCAAAAAAAAATTACGTCAGCGC
The DNA here is from genome assembly GCA_030143305.2 of Amblyomma americanum. NCBI lineage: Eukaryota > Metazoa > Arthropoda > Arachnida > Ixodida > Ixodidae > Amblyomma > Amblyomma americanum. Next base: position 234,536 of record JARKHS020031325.1, on the reverse strand, counting down.
GGGGAAAGCGAAGCAGCACAGCACACAACTTCTTATCAATTGTTGCGCCAAGACGCCAGTGGATCTTCAGTCTGAGTGTAACAAGTGGCTACGTATCCGGCAGCCTTTCGAGGCGTTCTGAAGGCAGTACAACAATAGTTGTCTGCGATAGTTGGACAGGAGTAGGCAATAAAGCCAGAAAGTGGGTGTAGAGCTTTTGTTTTTTGTAGAAGTAATGTCCACGCAGGATGTTTACCTTACCGTAGCCGATGACGGATATCGCCTGCCTTGTTCAGGAAACCCCGGCAGTTCCATTGAACAGATATCGGTAGGTGTTCAATGATGAATTAATATTTAGGAAACCGACGGCAGGTTAGCTATCAACACCTTTGACAGATGCTGCCGTTGCCGGGCCACGAAGTGGACAGCTCTACAGAAGTCAGCTCAGCAGGCTGTTGTGTTGCACTAAGGGAAAGCGATTTGTGGGAATTTTACTGCGTCACAGCTGATGCGTGAGTAGCATAGCGACTGGACGGTTGAACAAGTGAGACCCGTTTTTGGGAGAGAAGTTGCACCTTCTCCTGCAGAACTGCAAGTTGTTTTTCCAATTTGGCAATGTCATCTAAAGGTTACACTTCAAGAGCCGAGTTTCGGGTGTGGTTCAGACGAAACTGCATTGCCCTGCTTCAATGCTTGACCGTATGTTTCGGTGGCGATTAGACCTGAATCAACATCACGTTGTGCGGATAGTGTCATCTTCGCTAAGCGCCAGTAGGGCAAAGCGGTTAGATGTAGACAAGGCGCCATTTGACGCCTTCGGTATTGACTTCGGGTGATCACCCTTCAAATGTTTACGCCGTTTCTCTACGCCGCGGCTGTTCATCCGGCAGTCTTTGGAAGTGATATCGTGGTCGTCCTTGCGACATAGGCCACAGCGATGTTGCTCGGAATCAGACGCCGCCTTAGAGGCGTCTGCGAGATGCGGGTAAGACGCTCTCATGTGTCATGGCCGGAAGCAACAATAACCGTAAACGACTCCAGGTTTGTAAAGGCGGTGCTGGAAGATGCCCCATAAAATGAGATGCCAGTCGGAGCAGACAGAGGCTGCTGCAGAGTGACAAGACACGTACACCCCGTGTCCATATACCGAGCTTATGTGTGGAACATTCCAACGAAGAACGAAGTTCCTTGGGTGCCACGTCTGGGTGGACGGCCAACCCGACATAACGCCGAAGGTCTGAACCAGATTCCAGGTAAGTTTGAACAACATGGTGGTCGAAGCAGAGGCAGGCAAAATCTTTAGTTCGCGAAGGCGGTCGACATCGGAGAACGAGCGCACCAAAACGGTGACGTTGTCGGTGGGGCGGTGAATTGCAAAGCCTTGAAATCCACGTCTTCCAAGGCACTTGTCGAGGACCGCTTGAAGGAGACGGCGCGAAAAAGTAGACACATGAGACAATTCGCGGGGATTAACCACCGCCTTGTATAGCGTCAATACGCCACGTTGAGACGAAAGGCGGCCTCTATTCTGAGGGGTTCTTTTTAAGGATGTTTCAGACTGGCCTGTCATTTACGCAGCATGTTTTCTAGGAGGTGTAAAGCCTGCAGGAGGAAAGCGTTCCATCGTAGCCCTAGCTTGCTGCAGCTGCGGAGCGGCGGAGCCACCCCTGACCTCGACGAAGGTCACCGACTACGGCAAAGGCGAGTCCGTGATTAGATGACGGCTAACCACCACACGCAGCAAAGCTGCGGCGATGGCTTTGCAGAGAATCGCTGGCCAAGTGGTCAATTTTGACGGAGCGCACTGAAAACACGTCCGATTGTTTTCCCTCAGTAAACATGTGGATACCCAAGCGGGGGGATTCCAGGCTGCACTTCGTCATGCTTCCTTCACAATTCACTAAGAAGCGATAGTTACAGCTTTCACAATAAGCACTCATTATCACAAATTTTGACGCTTATCGCAACTTTTGACACATTATCGTAAGCTCTCGTATCGGTTCCGGAAGTCTTGGTGTCATAGGCACCATAACAGGGTAATATGATTCTCGCACAGCTGCCTCTCTCACCGTTCGACTATGTTCCACACGCCTGTTGCGGCGTTACAGGGTATCACACGTCCACTGGTTTGGTCGGCGTGGGCGCTGTTGAACACTGTGAAGAATAGGGTGTACGGAGCACAAGTAAACTCGAAAAGAGAAGGTTCGACAAAGGACGGCGCAGCTAAGTTGGTAGGACAGTAGAGGCCGTGCGGAGGTTGTTGGTTTAGATTTCATAGGCGGCATGTGTTTGTATTTTCTTCCAGTTTGTAGCGAATTGCCTTTAAGGTGAAAAAGACTCACTCTGCTGATCCACAATTAATCAGCAATAGAAAATAAAAAAAAACATTGTATGGTATTCTTGCCTTCAAAGTCTGTTTACTTCCATCGTATGAATGCCGTATGGAGCCCTTAATTTCCCTTCCGTGTCAGCTCAGTAGAGCCGCAGGAACGTTTCCTCATGAGTAATGTATCCAATTTAACACACGCCTCTGATGGACTCACTCCTTGTTTATCGGCTTTATTTCAGGATAGTGCCGCCGCCGTGGCTCAATGGTTATGACGCTTGGTTGCTGACACGAAAGACGCGAGTTCGATCCCGGCCGCGGCGGTCGAATTTCGATGGAGGTGAAATTCTAGAGGCCCGTGTACTGTGCGATGTCAGTGGACGTTAAAAACCGCAGGTGGTCAAAATTTCTTATGTCCTTAACTGCGGCATCCTTCATAGGCTCTGTCTTTTGGGATGTTCAACCCCCATAAAGCATAAACTCATTTCAGGATAAAGAAATGTTTTTACAAAAGTGTGCTTTGTTTCGAAAACACCCGAGCTTGTACTGCTCGAAGTAATAACGTGATAATTTCTATGCCGGCCTTATTTCTATCGCACATTTTGTATCTACACGAGTACTCACCAAATTTTATAATGAAAGGCAGAATAAACATTAATTTTGTCTTTAGTTTGCATTACGAAATCGGTGCAGCAGTGCGTGTGCAAGCATGCATGCAGGTGTTTAAAAAAGGGAGCCCACTGGAGAAGAAAGAGAAGTCTATTAGTTGACCGAGAAATTGCGTAAAAGGAATTGCATATCTACTTTCTGTGAAACGGCATCAAACCAGCATCAACGATTCTTGGTTACAGAATACGTCTGTCATGGATTGCCATTTCTGCCTCTGCTCTCTGGAGATAAATCCTTCAATTCACAGAGGTCGTCAAAAAGTTCGCAATATCATTTGCCTCATTTCCAAACAACACTTCAGGCCTCTGCTTCTTCAGAAGAAATAGTAAAGTCACACATACAAAACTGGCCACGTGAACAGCAGGTGCGTTCACAGCTGCACAAGCATTTGAAGAATTCAATAAGAACTTTACGTCCTAACGAAATGTCAGCTGCACAGGGTATAAAACTATTCCTTTCAAAAATGTCGGTGCAGTACGCCCGCCACAGCCGCAGTAATGCGCTCCAAGTAAGTTGCTACTGGTTTTACTTTCACTGAATTCGTTATCCTTCATATTTTCCTGCTCCAATCAATGCAGCAGTGTACAATCTATTCACAGAGGCACGAAATAATTTACGAAATTCTACAGGATATAAAAGTGGCTGGGACACGCATAGTCTCCTTTGCTTATCTTGGGCTTGGTACGAGAGCCAGCCCGCACGATGAATCGACAAGGTGACGCGCCTCCCGGGCTATACCACTTCTCTGATAAGGCGTCGGCAGCCTGCATTTATATTTGAATTTTTTCAACTGCTCTCTTCTGCGGGGTCCGTCGCACTCCTACACCTATCAAGCCGAATGATTGCAGCACCTTGCCTGCGACATTATCAGACAACCGCTTATTCTAGCAGTATTGAGTACGACGATAAAAAATACGTCGCCGCCAGTGGTATATTTTCCGCGGTCATTCGCCCGTCCTGGGCGCTTGTCCACGATATGAGCTCTGCCGCTTAAGTCTTCCTTATTAACCAGCCTTCCTTGTACTTTAAGGATAAGGGCTTCTGAATTTTTTGCAATTGTTTAGCGAATTTTATCAGGAGAAAATGGAAATTTTTCTTGCTCGCTTCCATTTGCTTCAACACACCCTGGTTTCATTTATTGTAAATGAGGATAAAAAACAGCCTCATTGCCCCAGTCACACTTTCACTATTTATGTTTTTTTTTTGTTTTCAGGAGAAATAGCTAGTGTTCATATATAACATTTCCGAAAATACAAACTACTGAAGGAATGCCTTCGGCCACTACGTACTCTGACTCTCACAACAAGAGACTTCCGCACGCCTTGCTGCATCTGAAACGTTTCATCAGTTCTTAATCTCGCTTCAACCTGTTACATGAGGGCATGGAAGATATCAAGTATAGTGTGGGTAAAATTTTGTTGGAGAAATCAGTTGGGTGAGCCTCACAAATTGCCTTCAGAAAAATCCTCACGTGAGAAAAAATGTTTAGTGACAATTTGTTGGAAATCGAAGCAAAATTTTTTGCACAAAAACAGACTGCACCAGAGAACTCTGAGAAGTATTGAACCTTCTTCGCCGTAATCAGGACCACATCAGTGGGAAAATGGACTGCTTCTATATCGTAAGTACGCTAAGTTCAGACCGCATTCCATCAAGAGTAAAAATGACAGGTAGAGGATAAAAGTATATGGGATAAACGTGTCCTTGAGCTAAGCGCAGGAGATGAAATGAGCACATCTGAAAAAAATTCTTATGTTATTTGTTGCTTGTTTAATAGAAAAGTGCAAAGAGAGTTGCAATGGCCAACGTTATGCCCAATAGGCCTAGGAACACAAAATAAAACTTCCTCAGTGAACTTCGCCAATACCAGGGGGGTCTAGGAAATATAGCTTTTGTTGAAAATCTACAGTTGGCGACCTTCTCATAAAACCTCAACGAGAAGCGTTTGCGACGATGAAAGGGACACAAAAAATTGCAGTCACAAACACCATGGCCCAGTTCAGAAATTGCAAGTCTTCCCAAAGTGCACAGGCTTTTTTTCATTTTTGTAGTCACCATCACCATCATTCTAAATGCTTAGAATTGCGGATTCATGCCTTTGCCTTTGATCCCGAATTTCCCCTATCATGCGTCATCTGTAGCCACCTTCTCCCACAGTGTTCCTAGCCTTATTAGCATACTTGATTATCTGCTGTAGCCAGTGATTACTTTTCGTTAGCCTCCACGTTTCTGCCCCTTAGATAAGTGCCGGTAAAATACAGCTGTTTTATACTGCTCGCTTGAGGGATATTGGTACACAGCTATTCAGGATCACAGAGAACATGTCGTATGCGCTACACCCCATTCTTATTCTTCTAGTTATTTCCCTCTCATAATCCGTACCAGCGGCCACTACCAGACCTAAGTAGACGTATTCTCTTACCACTTCCAGCACCTCGCTGCAAATTCTGTACTGCTGTTCTCTTACCATACTTTTAAACATTACTGACATTACTTTCGTTTTCTGCACGTTAATTTTAAGACCTACCGTTCTGCTCTGTCTGACTAACTCATCTATCACGCTTTGCAGCTCAATTCCTGGGTGACGTAGCAAGGCAATGTCATCAGCGAAACGCAAATTGCTAAGGTTGCATCTATTAAACCCAACTCTCCCCACGCCAGGCCTCGAAACACCTCCAGAAAACAGGCGCTGAAAAGCATTGACAAGATAGTGTCTCTCTGCCTGACACCCTTCCTTATTAGAAATTTAGTGCTTAATTTTTGAAGGGCTATGGTAGCTTTGTAATCGTCATACTCGTCTTCCAGTATTTTCACATAAAACTCTTTTACACCCTTATTCTGGAATGCCTTCATGACTGCTGAGGTTTACACTGAGTCAAATGCTTTCTCGTAATGAATGAGCTCTATATATAGTGGTTGGACATCTCTCTATAACCTGATTCATATTGTGGATATGGTTTATTGTCGTGTATCCTTCATGAAAACATGCCTGATAATTTGGTTGATGGAATTCTTGGGTTGTCCTGATTGCATTTGCGATTATCTTACTAAATACCTAGTAGGCAACGGACAGTATAGCTGCACGGACTGTAATATTTGAAGTTTTTATCTTCTCCTTTCCTATGAATTACGATAGTGAGAGCGTTTTTCCAAGAATCCGGTACGCTCGAGGTCAAAAGAGATTGCGTGTACACAGTGGCTAATCCTTCTAGCATAATCTCTTCTCTGTCCATTAAGATATCTGCTGTTACTGAATCCTCACCAGCTGCTTTCCCCTTTGCATTGCTCCTAAGGCTTTCTTTACTTCCTTTTTGGCTCCTGGCAGGATGTCACATTGCTGTGCTCTATTGGCAATCTCATTAACGTACTGGTTACTTTTGCTGACGTATAGACTTGCGAAGAACTCTTCAGCTACCTTAACTATCTTATTGCTAATGGCATTTCCCTCTTAGGCTGTTATTGCATGTATGTGGCTTTTATGTAAGCCTAGTCTTCACCGCTTAAATGCGACATCCATCATTTAGAGCATGCTCGATTCTAGCCACATTTGTTCCTTATTTCAGATACCTTTAGCTTATTGATCAACTTTCGTAGCTCTGGCATTTCCATTCTGTCTGTAGAGTTATCCGCGTTTATGCTTTCACATTTCTCAATCCGATCTTTCGTCTCCTGATATAGTTTGCCGCTATCCTTTCTAACCATCCTACCGCGTACTTGTACTGCCCACTCCGTAATGATAGCTGTGAGATTATCGTTCATTTTTAGAGCATTAAAATCACCCTCCTCAGCTAATGACAAATATCTGTTCTGCAGCGATAACCTGAATTTCTCTACTTTCCCTCCTACCGCCAACTCGTTAATGGGCGTCAGGTTCACTAGCTGCTTCCGTTCCGTCTTCTAGTGTAAGCTAATTAGGAGCCTTACCATTTTGTTGTGGCTACAACACACCTTTCTGAGGACTTCCACATCCTGCACGATACCAGAGTGAGCGAATAGCATGGTTTATGGTTTATGGGGGTTTAACATCCCAAAGCGACTCAGGCTATGAGAGACTCCGTAGTGAAGGGTTCCGGGAATTTCGACCACCTGGGGTTCTTTAATGTGCACTGACATCGCACAGCACACGGGCCTCTAGAATTTCTCCTCCATCGAAATTCGACCGGCGCCGCCGGGATTGAACCCGCGTCTTTCGGGCCAGCAGCCGAGCGCCATAACCACTCAGCCACCGCGGCGGCTGAATAGAATGAAGTCTATTTCATTTTTAGTCTCCCCATGGGGTTATTTTACGTCCACTTTCTGTATTATCGTTTCTGGAAGAAAATATTCATGATCTGTAAATTATTTCTCTCTGCAAATTCTACTAATAACTCCCTCCTGCTGTTCCTGGAGTATATGCCATAGTCGCCTACCGCCCGCTCTGCGACCTGCTCCTTGGCAACCTTCTAATTGTAGTCGTCCATTTGTACAGCATACTGTAATTTTACTTTGTTCATTGGCTTTCGACGTGTCCATAGAATCTTTGAGCCATCTCGTCATCTTGGCTGAATGTAGGCGCGTGAGCCTGCACCAAATCTTGACGGTACCTGTTATTAGGCCTTATTACGATAGCTGCCGCGCTCTCTTTAGTACTATGAAGCTGCTCTATGTTGCCTGCTATATCCTGATTGATGAGGAATCCCACACCTATTTCTCTTTCCACTGAAAACGCACATTTCTCTACGTAGCAAAAACGCTACCTAGGTGAAATTGGCTGCTTCTGGGGAATAATATTGCCAGCTAGGTCCAAAATGGGCGAGCCGTAGACCACCAGCTTTGGTCGCAAACCCATTTCCACCTTGCAGGTTGCATGCTTAACTTGGGAGGAAAGGTGAAAATCAAAGTTGTGTATACAACCCTAAAGATGTAAAAAGCAGCGGCCAAGCCCCATAATAGCTCTGAAAAAGTAATAACCAAACGCGACGGCACATGCGAGAACAATTCCCCCCCCCCCCCCAGAATTAAAACTAAAGATATCCTTTTTGGTGAAGCGTCCTAAGCAAATAAGGCTTCCCAGTAGGACTCTGGAAGAAAGCCATGGCAAATCTGATTATGTAAGCCCAAATAGCTTGCCCACCTTGATGATCGATCTGCACAGCATGCTCCTGGCACCGAACGCCATTCCGAAAACAAGGAATTCCTTTCTTACCGCGAAGTTGGACAGGAGCACGCTGTATTTAGTCGCTTTTTCAGTGTTTTTGTTGCTGAGGACCCCTTCATTTTCATCCCAAACCACATCCGCAATGATCACCTACGAGCTTGACTCGATAAATAAGTCAGGTTTCAATCGATTTCCCTTGGTCGTTGTGAGGACTGGCTCGTCACGTACCTCAACCCCTGAGACACTCTCCTTCGCATGTCTTGCGACTTGCTTCGCGATGAGATTGTGATGCTCAGTCCGAGGTAGGTTCCGGTGCTCACACTCTTAGAACGTCGTCTCCCGACAGAGACCACATCTACGACATAGCTGGGCACTTTGTTCAGTGCTTTTTTGTTAGTAAGCGTTCGTGTTGGATAGAGGTTCATCTGTAGCCTTTGGGCTTTAACTCGGTCTCCATCACGCAGAACATTAAAAATAGTGCTGAGCCATGAGTTTGCGTATGAATGGTGCTTATGAGCAAACAAGTGCAAATTTTCGTAACGCGTGAAGTAGGGCTGCCACCACTTCTCAGCTACCCGCTTCAACGCCATGCTCACGTTTTTAAGCCGAAAACCTTTAATGGCTCATGAACGCGTCCGTTGGCCCGTTACGCTCTCCAACTCCATAAGAAAAAAAATATTCGTGCACGATGGGACTCGAACCACCATCCGTCCGTTCCGCAGCCGAGTGTGCTAAACACTACGCTACTTCTTGCCAACACATATGTAGGTCTCTTTGTCTTAGACGCTATAGAGTATTTCTAGAAAGGAGTCGAATCAGACGGATGCCTCCCAAACGCCCTGCATTGTCTCCAGCATTTAATATTCACAACCAATTCTATACTTAATATCTTAACCACACATCAGTGACACAAGCATCAACACCGCACTAAAGGGTTTCGCCTCACTGCACTTAAGGTCAGCAAAGTGTTCCTTCTGAATTTTTATGAATCGGTGACGTTTTCTGGAGCCTCGAATCTCGACGCGAGGCACCGATAGTGGGGCATCAGAACAAGGTCAAAAAATTCAAAGATGAAACGTTCATTCAATTTGATGAGTCCCGCTATGCGACATGAAGTACTATTTAAGCAACCCGCTCAAGGTGAAGAAATCTGAAGCCCCCACATTTGGATGCCCTCCAAATGTGGGAGTTGGGGAAGCGAAATGGAAGAAGTGTTCTGTAGGGAAAGCTACTCTGGCCACGAACCTGCGATTTCGCTGTGGAGGTGCTCCGAAGAGGCAGAGAGACAGACCTTCAGCCGTTGCCTAGCAACCGACGCAACTGGGCGGACGGCGAACGCTCGCCGCGCCATCTGGCATGATATCACACAGCGCGGCTCACCGCTGAGCCACCCTTACCCGCCCTTAGCGCTTCACCGCTAACCAATGTATTCGGTGCGGCACCTATGGGAGCCACTGAAACCCCCGCACACTCATTGAATAAAAAAGAAACCTGTGTCGAGATTAGGAATCGAACCAAGGCCTCTCGCGTTTGAGGCGGTGACGCTACCACTCTGCCACGACGGCTTTTTTCGTTTATTGCACTGAAATAGTGCCGGAAAGAAAATTCTAATCACGCTTACGCCACAAAACACCAGGCGACCTTACCTCTGCATGAACCCTCCTTCCAAAACATCAAAAGTCTGGGAGGCACACACATGCATCTAGATAGGGGAGCCAGCTAGGCGGCTCTTGCAGGGCAGCATATAATCCCCGCACCAAAGCGAATTGTGAACTGAACAAAGATTTCGACGATCGTGGTGATACGGCGTGGCTGTCCATCGTGCGGCTCTTCCAGAGACTAAATAGTTCCAGCAACATAAATAGAACAAATGGCACAGCACTGTTGTCGGCAAAAGCAAAAGCTGGGATGGAGGAATCTGTAAGATGGGCCCAAGGGCCCGAGAAGTTCAGGTTGTCTATGGGAGCGCATCTAGAACAAAGTTAAAGAGGAAAAGGGATAAGGGATCCCCTTGCTTCATGCCTATTCTGAGCGGCACCTTCACATTGTCCGTGGTGCCGGAGCGCCTGAACTTTATGGAACAGTTAGTGTACATTTCGAGTAGGAGAAGCTGAATTTTTGAGGGCATCTTGTGTGCCTCGCGTGTAGAAAAATGGTGTTATGCGAGACGAAATCAAAGGCCTCCTTCAGATAAAGACTCACACCAAAGAAAGGACGGTGTCTAGTCTTAAGGAATTTCGTTATAGCTTGAAAGGGCATCAGGCAGGAGGAGGTGGACCCCTCGTCCACAAAACCTGACTGAAAACAGTTGAAGTTACTTTAAAGTTGCATACGGGAGAAGAGATGTTTGGAAAACCGTCTTTATAAGGTCGCGGAGATTGCGATTTGTCAGAAATCAGAGGGACCCTTGGGTTGTGGACTATTAGGGATGAAAATCCTGCTACTTTATTTCATTTCTTGAGAGAGAGCCACAAAAGAAAACCAGTTGTTATTTATCACTTTTAATATCGCGGAAGAAATTTTACTAAGTTCTTTAACTGATGGTCCATTCGGAGCAGAGGCAGAGTGCTTTGACATATTGCGGAGGGCCTGGTCCACCTCACAAACTGAGAACAAAGCCTCATCCACCTCGAGCAGTTTTCCGTGATGAGAACAAGGGATACAAGAGCTGATGGATTGCCAAATATGCCATCATAAAGGGAATGTAAATCATGCATTGAACAGCCGGCTGTGGTGCCATCAAGTAAAAGATGATCTCTAAGAACCTTGGGCTCAAGAGCGTAAAGCCGCTGGTGCTCACGAAAGTGGGCCCTGCGACTACTCTTATTGTTGTCATGGTTTACCTGAACCTGACCCTTTTCTTTCTTTTTAAGTAACTTTATACCGACGCCAAAAGCTTTATATAGGACCTTGAAGTCTGTCATGGAGAGAGGTCCAATGGTTAAGGCTGATGCCACCACCTTCAATTTCTACTCCACTCTCTAAAAGGGCCTGTCAAGTGCCCTCAAAGTCTAAGGGCAAAGATTGCGCTAACAGGCCAACAGGAGCTGGTTCATGGAAGCCAGGGAGAGCTGGTGGAGATGTAACATTGGTCGCATCATAGTCAGAATATTCCGGTAATCGTCCCAGCGAAAGGCTTCGGCAATGGCCGAGATGTAACGAGAAGAAAACCTGTCATGGTGAGCTTGATTGATTTTAGTTGACGAGCCTAGTTTGAGTTCAGCGCTAGCCAGAGCAACCAAAACGGACTCAGCACATCTAAAATGAAAATAGACAGCAGAATCCGGAACAGCCAACCCGGCCCACGTTGTCCTAGAGGTAGAAACCCCATGCGATTCAGAGAGGATGTTTTTAAAATTTCCTTGTAGGCTGGGAAACCCCTGGTATTTTCTATTGCCTCACGGCTACGAGATTTAAAGAGTGCAGCTATGCTATCAGCCTTGGCACGAACATTACCGACTGACATTTCTACCCTAGCCAAGGTTTCTAACTCAGAAGTGGGTCATCTCCCACGAGTTGGACGAACCAGAGGTTGACTTAAACCATTATAAGTAATTGGCACTACCTGGGAAACTGAGTCTAGGAGATTAAGAGCACATTGAATAGCCGTGCTTGCATTAGACTGAGCCTCTTGAAGGTTAGGAGGAGCAATACCAGCAACGGGTTCAATGGTCTGCAAGTCAGGAGGGCATCTACTGGGGGAGACCGCACCAGACGGAGCGGTTTGCACTGGGACTACATTGTTTTGTTGACTATTTGACTGCGCCTCCTGAAGGCACTTCTTACACATAGACACATGACTGGACATGGTCTTGTAAGAAGGGTGGGACTTATTCCTGTATATGGGACACACCCACAGCAGGTTAACGTCATGAGAAGAGCTATTGTACGGCTCTATTTATTTTAAAAGTTAACCGCTCTGTGCACTAACTACAGATGAGTGGAGCTGAAGAATATTCTACAGTTACCTGAGCCAATTTTGTAGCAACGTCAGCCGGAGCAACCGCCCGCGAAGCAGAGGGGAGGAGAGAAAAATAAATAAATAATAAAAAATAAATAAAAGAAGGAATGAGCAACGAAGATAAAAGGACGAGGATGGAATGGAACCAGAATCCACACAAGTCTAAAACTAAATTACGAAACTAAGCTAGGAAAAGAACACCAAGATGCCAACCAGCCAACGTGCAACTGGTGGGCAAGTTGGTCAGACATGGTTCTTGCAAACCAGAGCAACGGCTCGAAGCCAAACAGGGAAGGGAAAAATCAGCGCTGTGTTTTGTCCCTTCCCTATTTGGCTTCAAATCGTGGCGCTGGTTTACAGGAGACAACGTGGAGTTATCAAATCCAAAGCCTCAGAAATCCAAAGTCCTCCTCTGCCTCAGCGAAGTGAGGTCGCTTCGTAAATTCGGAGGGTCGCAACGTGCATTGTGTCAAAGCCCTCTCTCCAGCAAGCTGGAGGCCATAAATTCAAGGAGAAAGGTCTAGGAGTCTCCAAAGGATCCTCCCCTTCCTCAGCAAGCATAGGGCGTTGCGAAGTTTGAAGAGGCCGTGACGTGCCCAGGATCGAAGTCCTCTCCCCAGCAAGCTGGAGGCCATCAATTCAAGGAGAAAGGTCTGGGTGTCTTCCAAGAATCCTCCTCTTCTTCAGCAAGCTGAGGGCGCCGCGAAGTTTGGGACGGCCGCGACGTACCCATTAGCTTTCGCTCTTTCTCCAGCAAGCTGGAGGCCGTCAATTTTTTGTCTCAAATTCCTTGGTTTCAGACCGGAGGCCACAAAGGTCCTCCCCCACAGGCAGGCTACGGGCACTGCTTTTTCCCCACGGGACGCAGCTGCCCGTGTTGATCGTTGGAAAGAGATCTGACCGCACAATCAGTTACTGAATTGTGCAAGGTTGGAAAATTTAGATGCTAAACTTTTCGCCACAAAGATTACTAGGTGCACACTCACCCTGCGGCCTACGCTAGGGAGCACCTCCCAATCAAAGCAATTTAAAGTGTAACAAGGGCTCTTGCGTTGTAGCTTTTCAACTGCGTGCCGAAGCAAGGGGAGCTCAGCTTCACGCAAGGACTGTGAACAAAGAAGTGTGATAGAAGTCTCACTGCCAAGGGGAGCACAGCTCAACCCAAGGCCAAAACCAGAAATGTCGACTTCACCCCGAAGGGTGCGACGATCGCAGCAGGAATAATTTCAACCGTTCAGTGCACTCGAACTGGAACCAGTTCACTGCCACTTGCGGAGAACTGCTAAGATTTCAGGCAATTCCAGAACCTTCGCGTTGGCAAGGGTGTAGGGATCATCCTTGGCTGTTTTAGCCAGAGGCCCTAGAAAGCATCCATACAGAGTCTATCACCCTCGTTGCCTAGTAGGCCGGCGGCAGCAGCACGTACCCACCTACTTACCCGCCACGTACCCGCCCGCGTACCCGCCGCATACCCGCCCAGCACGTACCCGCCCTTTAGCGCCGTATACGGCTCACCTATCCTCCTAACTTCACTAAGCCCTATGACATCTCATTTAATTCCCGCTAGTTCTTCGAACAGCACTGCTAGACAAGCCGCACTAGATAAGGTTCTAGCGCTAAATGTTGCCAAGTTCAGATTCCAATAGCAACCTGTCCGGCGCCAGAGGTTCTTAGCACCCTCTGCTGCGTCACAGGTCTGACAGCCGCCTTTGTAAGTTACTCCGCAGCCACTGTGGACTGATGGCCGAGGGTAAATTGGTTTGTTCGCAGAAGGTAGTGGCGAAGTACTACAGCGAGGTGGCGAAATCCCGCTTTTATGAAGGAATGCGTTGTGGGTTCTGGTGACCGAGATCAGGCCACACCCCCGGCCTGGTTAGCGTATTCCATCGGTACGCGGAGTTTTTTTAACCTGGTAGAGAATTTCGCGGCACCGGGAATCGAGTCCCGTTCTCCTTGCACGCGAGGCGGATGCTCTAACTCTACGCCATTCCTTGAATATCGTATGCAGCAATTATGGCACAATTGATGGCATATGCATCACTGCATACGCCAGCAGTGAATTGTTGCTCCCATTTCGATATGAGTGGAATGCAAGAATGGCCATGTATATGCTCTAAACTCACATTTACCTATCTGGGAAGTTAGCGCTCTACTAGAAAGTTAGCGCTCTAAGAGTGCACTCCTTTTTCTTAAAGGCAGTGCGTCAGGGGACAGCTTCCTCTCTTCTTACCCCTTTCTGTTTAGAGATTAAAGTCGTGAGCAATATGAGAGGGTACAAAGTTTTTTCAAAAAACTGTAAATTTTCTAGTTAATTCTCCAATAAATTTGAGAATGACATTTGGATATTATGAGAAAAGAGGAAAACCTTATATAAAACAGAAAAAAGGGTGCTTGCTAAAATGATTTGCAGAGTAATTGAAAATTCTGTGCTCCAATTTTGTGCCCTATAGCATTGCTCGCTACTGTACACAGTTATATTTCAGCGCTTCATACAGAAGCCGAGACAGTCTAAATTATTCCCACCTCTACAGCGCTGCGTGGTTTGTAGCCTAAAAGTTTGATTTGCACGTAAAGGTGTAATGCGTCTGCAGAAAGGAGTAATTATCCATATAGGTGTCAGAACATGAATTTTTCGAACTGTGAAGATTCCGAAAATGCTATGAGCCTTTTCTTTGTAGACCCCGCGAACGCGGACCCACGGCTGTTCTGATGTGTACGCTGATGAGTGAGCGACTATTACTTGCTTATATGCAAACCTTGTTTTCTCTCATCACTATATAAAACGTAGATTTGGGTGGCATCCAGGATAGCACATGACAGCGGGCCAACATTACAAGCCACTTGGCAATTCATGGCCCTAATTAGGCCTAGAGTTCCGAATGAGCCTCTAATATTGGCTAGACCACTCACTAACACATCCAATGATTGTTCTGGTTTTTCGTTGCTTTCGCAATATTGCCTGTGCCGTCATCAAATCATGGCTATCATGGGCCAGGTTATAGCCAGTATTCTTGCACCCATTGCCGTTTCCGGCTGTTGTTGTTGTTAGTGGCTAATTATTAATAAAATAACATTGGAAGGAAAAGATTTTGCTAGCCGTGGCAATTGCCATCGAAACCTCAGCCACCTGAGCTGCGACTAGCGCGAATAAAAGGACAGGGAGAGGATAGAGAGAGGGAAACAAAGTGTGGGGCATTAGTAAAAAGGGACAGGGGTAGGGGATAATATACACTATGTACAAATAAAGCATACAGAAATAAATGCGGAATGCTGATCGCGCATGATAGCAGTATTGCTTTTTGTGCCTTCTTGGAATCATAGCTATCACGGGCGGTGTTAGCCAGAGTTCCCCCACTGTTTGCCAGAAATGGCTGTGCCATTCTAGAAAGCAGTCTAGACTGGCATAGCTTTGTCATCACTCATCCAGTGTTGAAAGTATACTGGAAAACGCTCGTCAACTTTGTGCAATGTGCTAAAACAACATGGAAACGTTCAATATTACTACAACAGAGAGGGAGAGAGTGTTTATAATTTATCGAACTGGCGACAACTGACTTGAGCTCTCTATAAGAGGGTGAGACTGTGTACGCTTGTCTCATCTCAGTTTTACTGTAAATTGCATGTATACGGGGCCAAAGTAGATGTTTTACAATGATGCCTGAGATCAAAACACATGTTTCTGGAGGGCATTATGTCATTCGAACAGAATTGGAGTAGTAGCTCTGTGCTACTACTACTACTACTACTACTACTACTACTACTACTACTACTACTCTACTACTACTACTACTACTACTAACTACCACTACTACTACTGCAATTCTATCATAGCACTCATGCTACTCGGACATTTATGTGGCGTTTGAGTGAAATGGTATTCGACACTTCCAATCGCATTCGGACCCAATGGAGTTCTAAGGTGCTTCACAACAATTTCCAAACGCATTCGGAAGCATTCCAAATGAATTTCCTCGCTGTATAGCAATGGCGCTGCGGCCGTCGAGTTTTGTTTTTGTCCGTTCGCTTATTTTCTGAGTGGTACAACGACGGCACGACGACATAAGTGGTGGTCAGTGGATTGTGCATATTCCGCCACAGAGGAACCGGTCTGTCGCATAAACCGACGACGACGCCATCCAAACCAACCACTACGCATCTATAGAAGCGCACAGGCAGAGATCACGCTGTCTCAGTCTGATTTGTGGGCATAGGAACCCGCCTATTTTTCATAGAATTAATGCAATTGAAAGCTTTTTGCACACTTTACTCGCGCGAGTATCTGAAATCCAGCCCAAAGGCGCTTCCTTCTAAAAAAGTCAAATAACTTTCCTCTCAATAAATTTTTAAATAAGAAGCATGTTTTTACTTTGCACTCAGTAATTTGCTGCCACACCACGCAGCAGGTGTCTGCTTAATTGAGATGCTAAAATCAAACCTAATAGCCGACTTTTTGCGCAGTTTTAGCAACGTCCAGAAAAGAAGCAGCGGCCTCGTAGTTTGCAATTTTAAGTTATGCAGGCGCGAAATATTACGCCGCCGCTTCATAAACGTGCACGGTCACGCGCTAAAAGATTCCAGTGCTGCCGTACGTCGTTCCCTGTGATCGGGCCTTTTCTCGTGTTTTCGGTTTTGCTTTTTTCTTCCCTCTCAGCAAAGCGTAATGTAGCGAATTGTTTTGGTGCATTTGGCTGTTCTGTTGCGTAATTTTCATTGAGAGTTCTCGCTCACGTCTCTGCTTATTTTCTCGCAACTTTTTTTTTGCTTTCGAAAATTACCTATCCTGCTGAAAAGCATCGGAAGTAGTTGCGAATCACAATTCAAAACTTTTTTGCTGTTTTTTTTGTGAAAGTCCCACATTAACAAAACATTTGAGAATTCTTCGACGGCCAGCGAATAAATCTACTGACAACTGCTGTTAAACTCATGTTAATATAGCTAGTTTTTCCACATGTCCCGTATACAAAACTATCAAGATCTCGAATTTTCTTTAATAAATTTTAGTGCTTTATAATTTGATATCTTTGTAAACATTTTAACCCATCTTGAACTAACACAAAATACGCGAGTGTCTGAAGTCGTTTAGGCGAAATCCATCTCAAAGCTCCACGTTTTTTGCTTTTAAGTTTTCCGGCGCCGAACATGATGCATTTCCTGCGGCTTTGCAACAGTACTTTTACGCTTCCGCGTTTGACACACCTTCTTATAGATATTGCCTTCTGAACTGCCCATGATTCATTCTCCGCGAATTCAAACCACTTCCACATGTTTTGGCCCCATGCCCCGTGTCTCTTTTCATCCTCCTATCTCCCGACCTTTTCTTCTGGCGGTGCCCTTTCCTAGGTAGCAAGCTATCGCCCTACCCCGCGTAGCCCCAATTTTTGCTTTCTAACTTTGCTCACTTTCTCCTTGATGTTTTCTTCGCGGGCAGCTACGCGTTTCGCGGTGCGTGTACCCCCCCCCCAAGATTTCTCTCTCTTCACCTTTCTCATGCAAACTATTTCTCGCGACTACAAAACCTGTGAAAAAGATAATCTCCTCCCTGCAGCCACCTCCCCCCCCCCCCCCGTCCTCAGTCCTGCCACTCGTCACAGCGCGATCCATCACCATGGCGTATCCTTGACAGGACGGGTCTTGCCTTGTCTGGCACAGCGGCGCCTAACCGCACAACTAGCGCGATGAAAAAGCATACACACTCGAGCTGGCACAGTTTGTAGTCTGTGCAAGCGAAAAGCCACAATTGATACTATATGAGAGGTACGACGCGGTTCACTATCCTGGCCTGCAAGATCTTATTTGTAAGTACTACCATTCTTTTTTCTCGAGACAAGTACCGAAATGAATGTGATTTTGGTAGTAAGTGTTGCTTTGAGCATACATGCGGCTTTATTTTTTGCGGCAGGAAAAGAGAACGAGAAAAAGCCGGAGGACGAGTTCTGTGTCACTACACTGATTGCGAAATGTCCGGCTTGAGGTCGTGCGCAGTGCAAAACTGCCCGAATGGCAACAACTATATTTTCTGTCTTCGATGTGATGAATACACCAAACATTCACTACTTTGTCGAACAGCAGGTAGAAATTCATGTGGCCTAATATCTGATGCATTCGGGAATACGTTTGTCATATACCGCTTATGCACGACAGTAATCAGAACTGCTTAGTGTTTCACTGCAGACCAGTCGGCAGGGATAAGTGTAATACTAGCGTACTGTTTCTCTCTGGCTTCCACACTTGCAGGTTGAATATAAAATCCTCATTTTATGGTTCAAGCTTTTGCCCAAGTTATCTCTCAATGGAAAAAGAAACATATTACTCTAGACTGTCAGACGAACGGTTTGACGGTTTTGAAGTCACAGTTTCGAATCCCATATTAAAGGCATTCGAAGCTACTAAGGTAAACTGGTGGATTTAAAAAAATATAAACGATGGAGTCCTGAGCTCCTTGCGTCCAGAGTATTTATTTTTAAACCACCCGAAAAAAAAAACTTTGTTCAAAACTATTTTGACGTTCGTGTGGACGAGATGCTACAACTAGTGCATCTTTACACGAAAAAAAAATGAGCTCTCCACTCAGAGATAGGTAGTTATGGTATTAAAACAAAATAATACATTATTTCCTTTCAATATCGCTTTAATTTCTTTCAGTCACTTAGAACATGTTCACAGGTGGCGCGACACGGCGCATTAAACTAAAGGTCAACCATTTGGCGCAAGGCAATTTAAACTTAACTTTGTGGAATTAATGAGGTGTTACTTGTCATACATAAATCATAAATTATCCTGTAAAATGTGTTACGAGTGTCTTCACGCAGACCGTGCTTCACAAAATTCAGTGTTATTTATTCATTTCTGTCCTTGTCCAGTGACGGCCATATTTAGCCTCATCATGACATCATGCGTCTTTTTGCAGGCTCGACGCATCGTGAGGTCATAGTGCAAGAGCTTGACGAAGAATTTGTTTGAATGCTGTGCAACAGTGCAACAGGAGTCCGATATGATTGATCAGTTCCCTGGAGAAAAGCTCCGTTAAAGGGGCCATGACATGGTCGCTCTTCATATTGCAGTTTTGTGCTTCAGTAACTAATACAAGGGCTCATGATTCAGTTTCCGAAATTTGGCTGCCCTGGACGCGCTCTATATTTTAAAAAAATGCGATCGAAACTGAGAACGGGAAACTCCTCCCACCGGCAGCGACCGCCATATTGAATGCTATCGTGACGTCACCAGCGCATACACGGAGCAACGTCGTCTGCTCTCGTTGCTGCAATGTGCGCAGCGAGGTCTCTTGTCCCCTGTACTTCCGCGGTCGTTCGAAGTAGGAGCCGTCCCCAATATATGAGTGACCGGTGCCGCAAAAGCGTTTATAATAGTAACGCCGTTATTCTTCGGTACAGGTACAGGGTCCGGTTACACTAGGCCAATGGGACGGCGCTTGGCGGTTGGTTGGCTGGTCGGCATG
The DNA here is from genome assembly GCA_030143305.2 of Amblyomma americanum. NCBI lineage: Eukaryota > Metazoa > Arthropoda > Arachnida > Ixodida > Ixodidae > Amblyomma > Amblyomma americanum. The sequence goes on along the minus strand of JARKHS020031325.1, from coordinate 215,008 downwards.
CAAATGCCATCGCTGACGCATTGGTCTCTCAAGCTAGATCTACGACGACGCCAGCACGACCAATGACCCCGTATCGCAGTAGTGTAAAGAGTGAAGTTAGTGGCAACTGGCAGAGTGTGGTGGGGGACTAGTTGGTATGACATTCCATAAAGTTAAGAATTTTAAAACTTAATGTACCTGATGCTAGCCACAGCATCATACCCTTGTGCGTGCACCAGCGAAGATGTGCTTTTATTAGGTGCCTGCGCAAAGAGCCTCTCGGCGAGGAAACTGAGCGACACGGGCAGAAAACGCCGCAAGAAGTTGCCGCTCGTCACCTTCGCCTGGGCTTATTTGGCCGAACGAAAGCTTCACGCCCGGTGAATAGACCGCCGAAAAACTGTGCTTGTGTACTTTATCCTTATAAAAAAAAGCTAAAAAGCCAAACGTGCGGCTGCATTTAATATATTCACACTTTCTTACTAATCAGCGGGGAACTCCTGCCAGATGCTTGAATTTCGGCCGACGGTGGACCGCCGGCCCCTTTTGTGACGAGGCACCGCGAGTACGCAGATTTGGTGTGTGCGATTTCGGCGATTGCGGAGAGCGAACTCGCAAGTTTTAGCGCCTGAAAATAGTGTCGAGCGTAGTTTTGGCCCCAGTGCCCTTTAAGCGACGACTGCCTACATCGCAGGGCACGAGTACAATATGGGGGAAGTGCCGGTATGTGACCCGGTCTGCACAGCATGTGCTGAAGGCAGCTGGCAGCAGCCGTCGGCGTCGACTGCAGACAATAAATCTAATCGTTTTCATTAATTCAAGTAATGTCAGAAGGTATCTTTAACTAATGCGCTTTAAAATCAAATACTGGTGTCATAAGAAGAAGCAGTTACAATTAGCGGGAAGCGCCGGTCCTACGCGAAGCGTTTCCCAGGCAAGCGATATAGCATCAGCGGCGCTTATTGCAGTGTTATCATAGTATGTAAATGAGTAAAACTACAATTTGTGAGCCATACTACGTAATATTTAAAAAAGGAGAGTCCACCTTGCGTTTTATGCCAAGCAAACGAGCAGTGCTCTTTGCTCACAGCTATGTAAACAACCCCAGCCCGGGGCTGCAGTTGCCGTGATCGTCGCATTCCTAGGTCACAATGCGCACGCACAGTAAACGCTAAATGATGTACTATTTTTCTCAAGCACTCATTTAGACGGCGGCCACTATTCATCGGTGCGGGCAGTGAAAGTATTCGAGTTGCGTAGGCTTTTGCAAGCTGCTTGGTTCCTGAAAAAGGGTTCTAGGAGCCGAAGGGAATGTATGTTCGACTTACAAATGCCCACATGCAGCGGGGAAGTCGTCTCATTCGGCACTTTTCTCTGCTGTTTTCGTGCCTCAAGGTTACCCTAGTGCCACCGTGTGATAATTTGAGTTTAATTATTGAGCCGATAAATAGCGGACAAGGAATTCGTAGCCAGCTACAAAACGCCGCGGCTTTCACGGCGTACATCGACGAAGGCATGCACGGCACGTGCCGCTTTTCACATACGGAAGCACTTGACTGCTCAAAAGAAACCACACTAATAACATAAAAATAACATATTTGTGAGCGTAAATAATAAAGCAGGGGTCCATCGATTTCTGTTTCCTAAAAGTCAGAAAAGGAATGCCACGACCAAGTCCGCTTTCTTAAGCATCACTCAGGCTTCTTACTAAGCTGACGGCTTCCGAAAAGAAAACACTGAAAATGCATTTTATTTCGATAAGCCAAAAAAGATAAACTTTTCGAGCGACCCCCATCTACGGTGTGCATGCAAGCCCCTCAACAGCGCGCAGCAGACGACGCGGGGCGAGTATGCCTCTCTGATGTCAACGATCAGAGGTTGCCAGACCAGCAGGCAGTTCGCAGAAGAAACGAAAAAAATTCGTTTTAAATATATTTTCTGCACAGAATCAACTGAAACTTGGGGGGGTTTAATTTAACAAGTTTAGAATTAAATGCAATAAGCAGGGTATGCGTGAAAATAGGCTGTCCTGTCATGGCCCCTTTAAGCATTCTATGGACGCCTTACTCGTGCCACAGCAGCTTGAGGAGCTGCGTTGTCCAACCTGAGTCATCTGCATGCCGCCAACTTAAAAATAAATGATTTTGTCACAGCCTTTTTCGCCGTACTCTTGGGTCCTCCTTTCCTTTAAATTCCATAATGGTTAGTAGTAGCTCAAGCCATCTTGTATGCGCTAGAAGCGTGAATTTTGTAACCGATGCAATAAACCGCTATTTTTCCTGAATTCTTTGGCACCTTCATTTATTATTATTTGCTAGGTTGAATGGTACATCCACAGTGCCAGCAAATGGCCAGTGGGTTGTTATGGTATGCTATGTTATCTTATATATTAAAAATTACGAAAGCAGAATACCATTGTTTGGAAGCTGGATACCAATGTTTGAAATCATGATACGGCAGTGTTCGAAAGCTGGACACCAATGCTCGAAAGCTGGTTGCCAGTGTTCGAAAGCTGGCAAGCCAGTTCCAGGCCTTTACTGGTCCATATCGCGAAACGAACGCCAGGCCTGCGTTGGCCGCTTGATCGGCCGAACGTTGGCTCAAAACTGGCGTGAAACTGCGGCCTTTGTGCCAAAGTGGTGGCGCTTTTCCGAAAAGCAAATATAGGACTTCTGTTCATGCCAATTTTTTCAAATGATCGTTCGGCGATCGGCCAATGCTGTTGTGCTGCCTGGTATTGAGTTGGTTGGCTGGTTTCCCATCATTGCAGCGTGAAGGAAAGAAGATGTGCTTGTGGTTGGAGGTCCGGGGAAGGAGTTCGTCTGGAGCTGGCACGACGCAGCGGCGTCCGCTCTGGGGATGGATGGTTCGGGTCGTTTAAGTGTTCTTTGTTGCATTCTGTAGTATTCGACGATGTGCGAGTACGTGAGTGGCTATGCCGGTACGGCGTCCTTGAGGTATGACCGCTCGTCACCTGGTGGCTCGGGGGAGGCCTATGGAGGCCCATTGCCAGCCAGATGGCGGGTGTCTTAGAGCGAAGATGATGCTTGCCATGAGATATGTGCTGGGATCGGGATATTCTTGAGCACGTATTGCTCAAGGGTAGGGAACAGTCCAGATGCGTACGCCCGCGCAGCGGATCTGGAAGTAGGTGAGGACCTGCATTGTGCTCGCGTCATTGTGTACGTGCTGCGGCGTTATAATTGCGAGAGCGATCGATGCCTCATCCGCACACCGGCTTCATATTGAGGCAGTGGGCATGGTGGCGGAGAGGGATTGGAGGCAGGGTACACAAGGCGGTCGACAAGGGCTCTTCCTGTGCTTGTGTTCCTGGCCGCCGAGCTGCACCCCGAACAGTTTTTAGAGTGAGTTATTGATGCTTAGCTGAAGAAGGCATTGCTTGAGTTTTTGTTTTGTTTTTTTTTTGGCGGGGGGAGGAGCGGGGGAGTAAATAAACCATCTTGATAGGTGATCAAAAGAGAATGGTTCAGCCTACCAGTTCTGCATTGGTGAATGTGTATTAAAATGTGTGGTACGTAAGCGACTGACGATAAGTGCTTGCACGGCGCGCACCTTGGTAGTCTTTTTGAAGCAGCAGCAACCACTGGATACACATCGTATTATGTGCGTAATCTACGTGATCAGTTTTCGGGGGAGTTATGAACTGTGTGACTTGCTTTCCTGTTGGCCTGACTGTAGAGGCCCAGGACGCGGTTGTGTTTTACTTGCAGTATTGGCAGTCGCTCCTGTTGGTGTGAAAGGACCGGGGTCCTGTCCCATCGTCGGCCCGACTTGCAGACGACCCAGAATTTCGACTTCTCTGCCGCGCAGATGAGCCCGCCAGCAGTTTCTAAACTCTCAACCGTATTAACAGCTTCTTGCAGAGCGTGTTGCACGTTGCCATCGGAACCCACTGTGACCTAAATCAGATGTCCACGTACAGGGTATGATGGACGGGGGGGATGTGGTCAAGAAAGGTGGCAGTCCTGCCATGACCACATGGAACAGTGTTATAAAGAGTACTGACCGATACTCTTCTGCCCACACTATAAGAGCCCTTTTGAATTTTCAAGCGTTTTCTGTGACAACGTTAGCTGGCTCTGTTATGCAAAGAAAAACATCATGAAGTGTTGCTTTGCGAAAGTTCATAAATAGTATTTTTTTTTTGCTTTTCAGACCAACAGAGAACACCATGCATCGAATGCTACTTCTCGGAGTTCTTATACTTTCGGTACGAACCTAATTTTCTGTACTCGTAACAACCATCCTTGTTGCTGACATTGCTGAAAAGACAAGTTTACTCTTTAACAACTCTAAGAGCGCAGTATCACTGAGTCTTCCAACCCCCTGAACATTCAAATTTTTTTGCAGCAGTCGCAGCGGCATTTGCTCGTTAGTCGTAATATCAAAGTCGGGTAATTATTTTCTCTAGTGTTTTACCCATTGCTTGACCTGAAATTTGCAATATCAGCTTAAACGTAATGGTAGGTAATGCCTGCCATATATTTAGAGACTCTATGAAAAGTACTTAAGTATTAATATTGAAAAGAAAGCAGCGCTCTCTTAGTGGCACACTTCTAAGCGTGGATGGAAGTGTGTTAAGAGCGCTCGATTTCCAACAGAATGGTAGCGGATTTCAGCACCATCATCGCATATTTTTCGTGTTTATTTTGCTCTGTTCACTCGAAATGGCCCTCTCTACAAATTCACATCCCTGACAGACACGAAAGGCCATTGGTTAGAATATATTTAATGTCAAAGTCGCGTGGGCGAGCCTTGGAGCAACCGTCTTGCTTTTTAATACGGGCATTGTATTGCAAAATGCAACCTCCAGCATTGAAATTTTGTCGATGGAGCGCTTGAAAACGGCGCAGGCTTTGTACAGCAAATTACTTGTACGCTGTCAAAGAGGAAATCCTTTACAATGAAGTAGCATCTCCCTTGACAGAGAAATATCAAAACAAAGCAAGCTTGATGCAAACTGAAAATTGAAGTGAATTTTAACGTACTGCGGGCGCTAAGCGTTTAGCGCCAGCAAGACATAAATTCTTTGTGTTTCACGAACTGATAATAAAGCCACAAGGTTTAGAGCGCAAAAAAATTCTGTCCAGTTTAGTTGTATTGTGCGAGTGAATATATATAATGTGCACTTTTTCTCAGCATAGCTGTTAACCATGAATTTAGCTGCTTTTAAGTTCGGTAAATATCGACGATAATTCATCGCAAAATAAGAACACGTAGGCTCACGGCAGCACAGTAGCAGATCTCTTACTGACAGTGTGCCATTCATCTACAGGAGGCCAAATTATTCAATTTTCGAAGTCTCTTCTTTATAAAACGGTCGCACAATTTATCACACAACCAAAATATTATGTAGCAGGATACAATTTTCTGCAGCGTATCAGTTTAAGCTTATGATCGCTTACATTGAAGGCAGCCGTGAGAGATGTAAAGGAAAACAGTGAAGGCGTGCTTGCAAAAAATGAAGAGAGAAAAGGCAAGATAAACGAAGCGTGTAGTCAGAAGCGTTTTCATTATTCCAGAAAAAGTTAGTTTTCATATGGAATATAGCGCTCTGTACATATATATGAGGTTGCTAAAACACGAGAAAGTACACACAGGACAACAAGACCAGTCTTCGGGAATCAGCATAATCTCTGTAAAACTTGAAATTGAATCTCTCCGACGGCGATAGACACAGGGCTGGCGCTTTCCTGTTTCCATAGCTGTAGTCTCGAAGGCTCCAAGGAGCTCCTTCGAATTTTTCTCTTTGTGCGACTTAAGGTTCTGGCGTCCGCAAAGCGAAGCTGGCATTTTTTAGCGTCGCAATGTGAGTGGCATGGGCAATTTCGAGGGAGGATGATCTGCTTAGTGCATAAAATCCCACAGGTCCTTGTGTAAATGGGGAGCGTGTATTAAGCGGGTGGTGAGTGTGTGTATAAGAAGTAGCTGCAGCAAACTCAGTTCGGTACGCGTTTCTTCTATAGAGTCTTAGTGCCTTTCGTCTTTTTTGCGCAATGTATCTGGCGCGATTTCTTTTTACGGTCGGCTACCAAGCAACCTCATTCTGGCTGTATTAGTGAAGGGAAGTCTAGAAGTCAGTAAAGCGCTAGGTGTTGCTAAATACACAATGAGTTTAACCGTATCAGTGCCTCTTGGACTGGTTTAAAGCAGAGTGATATAAAGCATCCAAAATACAGGCTGTGCTTGCAACAGCACTAACACTTCTTTTGCTAAAACGGTTGCACTTTTCAGTGGTTTTGCGTTAGCTCCTGAAGTAGGCTGTATCCTTCTCGCGTACTGGCCGCCGGCTTGCAAAGTGCCAGAACACTGTAGTTTTGCTGCAGCTCTAGAAATCAGAAAATTGGTTACCACTAACTGAAGCATTTTTTTTATATCTGCAATGCCGTGGCAAGTGTCGCTTATGCATTCGTTATTGTACGTCCAATAAAAATTATTTGTTCTATGCTTTAAACACAAGCAACACGTTTGAGTCAGAGGACAATAATTTCTTACTTGGTGCCAGTGTTGGCGGTAACGCGTTAAAAGTTACGGCGTTACAGGTAACACGTAACTTTTTTCTGTAAGTTAGTAACGTAAACGTTACCATTCCGGAACTGTAATGGAAAATGTACTTATGTTACCATTTTTCGGTAATTTTGAAGTGCCACGTTATTAGTTACTTTTTATTCTAATTGTCCCCCACGGCCCTTTTTTAGAAAAAAAAGCGCAGAACACCTAAAATGATGTTGCAAATAAAAAAGCGCACAGGTGCTCTCGACGACCGTTGTTGCAAGCCAGGAAAACGCCTTTGACGACGCGCCCTACTAAAACACCGACAGAATATCCATGAAGCCCGAAACACGTGCACGAACACGCATTCACACACTTTCCTTCACCTACCATTCATTCTCTAACACTCACACACAAAACATGCTAAAGAGTGGAAGCATGCTGGGCATTTTGGAGCGTCACATTTTTCAGAATTAGTGTAAATTCGTTCCGAGTCCAGTGATGATTTCTTTGTGTAGTTAGAATGAATGATGAAGTGTCATTTTGTGTTTGATGTCATTCAGAAAATGGCTTCACCATATGCCACAGTGTTAGACGCCATCGCATGTAACTCTACAGGAAAAGTATTCTCTTTAAATCAGGATTTCGGGTAATATCATTATCTGGGTTATAAGTTTTATGTCAACTATTAGCTTTATAATAGTGTTATCGTGAGCACTTGCGGCGAAGACACACTAATTAAAATTGATGGCCATAGAGTAAAAGTAGAGTAACCTGCGGTACTTTTTTTGGTAACGCTGACGCGTTCCATTTTTTTTTTGTAGCTAACGTATGACGGTAAGGCGTTCTGTTTTTTCTGTAACAAGTAAAGTATTTAGTTACTTTTTCGCATTAACGCCTACAACACTGCTTAGTGCACAGCTTGCCGAGTTATTTTTCACGGGCGCATGTAAGTACTCGGAGGGCTCTGCAAGTCACCATCGGTAGGCTGTGCACTACTTACTTTTTTAGCTCAGAGAGTAAGACGTTAAAAGCATGTCATTGTTTTCATTTATTTATTTTTGTTTACTGACATACGTACGTACGTTGACCCACAGGGACAGGAGAGAAGTATGGTGCAACACATTACTTTCCCAGCTTTCGCGCCAGGTACAATAAGAAATTATTCCACAGAGAAACGTGAGCAATATTCGAATCTTATATCAAAAAGACTTCACGCGCATGAACCTACCGACATCCAAACTATTTTCATGACCAGAAAAGCATAATTTTTTCACCGGAAGTTCTTTATGAGCGCACTTTTTAACATGTCATCACACTGCTTAATAACAAGCATTATTTGAGCATATCCGCCTCGGGACGCTTGTAACTTCCTCCTATTTCTGGAGAGATACGCACCCCATTGACTTTTTATGGCAGTCTTCACTTTTCGGTGGAGCACAGGATAAACTTTAACAGCAAAGTTTTTCGGCTGATCGGAAGGTTAAACCGTTACTATTGAATGTACTAACAGTGTATTACAGTATTTTACAGTTTCCACAAAAAATTGCCAAAGGTCGGTTTTCTATGACAGTCTTAACACTAGGTGGGAGCGCAGAAGCGACTTTAACAGCAAGGATTTGCTACGCTTCGGAAGGTTCGACCACTTCGATCAATATGGTCTTAACAGGATCCTATAACATTCCACAACTGCTTCGCAATTAAAAGTTATATACCAAAAAACTGGACGCATGAATGCTTTATGAGCCGACAGATATCCTTCAGGTTCGCCGCAAAAATATTACTCTGGACAGGAATACTAAACTAACGGCTCTGCTTGCAACTTTATCAAATGCCCTATAGTGTTGCATCTTTGTTGTTTTAGGCACAAAAAGGCGATAGGAAGTTTTTGTGCAAATGTTTCGTTATCATGAAGCTCCTAGCAACAGAGCACGTGAAAGCGATACAAATAGTAACCTATTTTTATGACTCATTTTCGTGCCTAGCAAATAAATATACGTTCACATGTCGTAATTTATAACAAGCTAAAACCACTCAGCAGCAGCGTAAGTATAACTGAGATGGATGTCAAAAACAAATCTATATATTGTTTGGTATTCTTTTGCATCGATTCCTTATAAGTGCTATCCAACAAAGTAGCGAAAATACCTAAGCAGTGTGTTATTTATTGTTAATATTATATTGATGTTGATGTTGTTTAATTTATAATTCGATGAATGATCCCTGTATGAAATGAAGATTGCGTCAACCCATATTTCACCCGGCGCTTGAACACGTCCCTTACGCCACTCGATTTTAATATAAAAAGGAAAAAGATGAATAACCACGTACAGCTGACAACTAAAGTAAATTATCCGCCCGCTTATACTGCCAAGTCCTTTTTTTCGAATATAACAAATAGAGAATATCCTAATTTTGTTGAAACACTATGAAAGAGTTGGCCCGTTAACTTTGAATTCCATCTATCTTCTTATAGGTCACACCTAGTAAAGGTAAGGATTTATGCTTTTTTTCTTAGTAACATTTGTTGAAAAGCTGAATAGGTTGTGTCACATCAATACCTAGGTTTTACTCCAGCGTTTTCCCAGCATTCAGCCGCAGGTATTCCGAAATAATGTCCGCGCATTATAATTCGGCTTGAAAAGCTGTGGCACCGCTGCGAAAGAGACGTTTAGGAAAGTAGATATAATAAATGCCGTACACTCCTTGTTCGATTGACATCGTGTTGTAACTCTTAGTGCTTGTTTTAGAACGTAGCTTTCATAGCATAAAAAATGTTCCTGATGTTTTTACATAAACCTACAAATTTAAAGAGGTTTTGATTGTGGGTGTAAGCAAAAAAAAATCATCCCGGTCATAATAATTTTCTTGAGTACATGTCGCTGGGCTCGTAGCTGCGCTACTAAAAAAGTCTGCTGCTAGCTTCGTTTGTGGTAGCCGGAATTTATATGAGGGAGTTCTGCGGTGCTTCTAGCTTGTTGCTTCGAAGAAAAAAATACGACAGAAACAATATATCGTGAATTTTTTTATTTGAATTTTGCCTTTTAGTTGCATTCGTTACGTTCACTGAAAGAGACTTCTCAAATGCTGCGAGTGGTTGTTTACAATCCCACTTTTGCGAATAAAATGCAGTTTGAGTCGCAACAGAGGTAATTCCTTTCTCCTTGTGTCTTAAACTGCCTTGCATCGAAAGGACAAATTGGCCGCGTCGGGAGCGCTAATCAGGGCCCTGCAGTGGTTATTAAAACGCAAAAAGTACCGACCAAAAGCTTAAATTTCTCCATATGTCACAATTAATAAAACAGTTCAGAGACACCAGTTTTGATGTCATATGCACTTATGAGTAAGTAGAGCAGGAACCTCCGACGTGGGACCCCGATATTAAGAAAGCAAGCGTTCAACTACCTTTGATAAACTGAAATGGGTTATTTTAGACTTTCCGTAGGTCGACTGAACGAGCTTGCTTATCCGTCATTGTAATAAAGCATAACCTTTTTTGGCGTTGGAGCAATAAGCAGACATATCACATTATAATCTCGGACAACAGCGCTCTCCCATTTTGTTTTCCCTCTTTGGCCCCTTTTTCTGTGTTGTGCGTTTATATCAGTTCGCCCTAGTCGTTTCTTTCCCCAGTGGCAACCGTTTAAAACGGCCCATGAAGAGGTGGCCGTCGCATTAATAAGTGTCGTGGCTTTTTTTCACGCAACGGCCAGTAGCCTTCGCTTCATTATTGTTTTAGTGGGTGCACTGAGGACCATTAAGCAGTAGCTCTCGAGTTAGTACGAGAGCCAATAACATTGCTCGCTCGCGAATATAATAGAGCGACCACTCTCTAGCAACTAACGTGATGGCCCAAATAAAATAGCAGCACGAAGGAGCCATGCTAAAATATTCATGGTCTGATAAACCTGCATTACAACGTATCCATTTCAACGCAGCTGCTGAGAACTGGAACTTTACAAAACATGTGGAGAAATACATTCACGAACTGAACCGCACAATGCATAACATTACATCTTGGGGCATGACTGAAAACTACTCCTACTGGTCGGAGTTTGACAGAGCGAACAAAACGTACGTATAGCTTCGCAAGCTTGCTAATTTTTGTTTTCGTGAAAAACTGCCGATGTGATCTTTCTTCCAGTAACCTAGAGCGATTTTTCCTCTCTAGACTGCTAATTTTCCTTGAGCTTTATAAAACGAGTGCTCTTCTTCATTGCAACGTGAACAACCCAGTCTTTGTGCCCTAACTCAGGTGACTTATACGACGGCGCCCCCGCGATCTCATTGAGATGCGCATTGTGATCTATTGTGACACGGCGGGGACCATCAGTGAGAGTGGCTACAGAAAGTGCGTCTCCTGCTTGTTCGGTAGTCTTTCGTACACAACCTACCAAGTTGGCGCCGAAGCGTCGGTTCTCCCATGAGATTTTGGTCGGAGTATCAATGAATCGATCGATCAATCAATCAGTCAATCAATCAATCTTTATTTACATCATCCAGACGACTGGTTTTTTCTGTAACTCTCATTGTTTGGCTTCCATATCTGTATTTTAGAGCGCAGCTCTTAAAGAGTTAAAGAGATACTGAGGCGGTTTTCGAATCCGCTAATCTTCTAATGTTCTGAAGTACGCGCGTTGTTGATCATGTCTGTTATTTGGTTTTGGCTCAAACACTGGCGCAACCACGAATTGAAAGCGTGGCGCTCAAATCTCCCGCGTCCCGCGAGAGCACAGGAGAGCGAAACCTGAGAGCGAAACCTCGTCCATGACGGCCTACGTGACGTCACGTTGAGGAGCCGTGGATTCTTCGAGCAACCCGAGCGATCTTTCAGCGAGCGTTGTTTCTTGCGCTCTGCGCGTTGTTCCTCGCGTTGTGTGTGTTGTGGACGCATGTCACCTCTTCGCGCACCTTATGCGTGCACTCCCAGACACCCTTAGAGAGTGTGGGGGTAGAAGTCTTGATCACAAAGGAGATGCCCTCGACTCAGCGTGGCAAGCTCTGCCGGAGACCAGCTACCAAGTTACAAAGGGGGTTGGTCGTTTGGTGCCACACTTTCGCCGGTCGCAAGCCAGAGAATGGGTCGGAGCCAAGGGTTCACAAAACAAAACAATGTTTATACAGCAAAGAGACGATACAGAGGATTTCACAATCACTCGTACGAGCACATACGAAGTGATTTACAAATACAATGCAGCTCGTGTAAATTAACAATCGAGAGAGATTACAATACGACAAAAGCTTTACACCTGAAGTGCACTAACACAGAAAGAGACAAACAGACAAAACACAATTTGTTCACAGGGCACTGCGACAGTCCGACGACCTGAGCAACACGACGGAGCCGTCCCACTGGATCGCTCACGCTGCCTCACTGAGTTGAGTTGAGTTGAGGTGTTGAATGGTACAGGTGGGGTTAGCCTTGCTTTATCTGCCGGCAATTGCTCCACCGTAGCGTCCCTTCTATATTAATAATGTCCTAAAGCCTGTCCCATCTACCCCGCTATGCGCACAGTCTCCTATAATAGCACACATTCTCTCCCGCAGTCACCATCTACGCACACAATCAATACACACAGTCCACATCACAGTCCACTCCAGAAGCCACCATCTATGCACATATTCAGTCACAGTAGAACATAGGCCATTGTAGTGCCACAATCCATACACACATTCACTCACAGTATAACGTAGTCGACTCCGGAAGACACCACCTACGCACACATTCAACTACAGTAGGCCATAGTCCGTTCCTGCTGTCACCATTAGAAAACAAGATCCGTGTTCTGCAGAAATGTTAAAAGAAGGCGTGTAGCCTCCCTTCCGCATGTCTGATTTCCACTCGGGTAGTCAATGTCCTGAACTGTACTGTGACCCGTACCTGTCTTCTTGAAGGAAGCGAACATCACATACCTTTCCGCGTTGTACACTGGGCGGTACATAGTATAATGTTCGATTTTCCCGCACACACCCCATAAAGAACAGCGTGGAGACGATGCTATGTCCGTCTTATGCATCCAGGCATGAGTGCGAGCTGAGGCCGTGCGAATTCGATGTGAAAGGGTCGCCTGGGATCTTCGCAGTCCATTGGCCACACATGGCTTGTGAGGCGCAATCCAGTGGGTACCGAAACGATCGAGCACCGTTTTCCTGTAGAGACTTTTCCCATCTTGAGATACTTTTTTTGATGGACTCCTTGAGAGAGCTTTATGGGCGAGTAAAGCCTCTGCTCTGCAGATTCTGCACCAATCGCAGAGAGGTTATAGACAAGCCATCAGTAGGGAATCCCCGCTCTAACCTCTGAAGGGCAGATGTCGAATCAGTTAGGATGACAACAGGTTGAGCCGGACAAGACCCTAATTACCGTAAAGCCGCCTCAATAGCAACACTTTTAGCTGTTGTGGAGGATACGACAGCAGTAAAGCGTACGGACCACTCACAGTCCAAAGAAGGAATGTAAAAAGCCGTTGCGCTAGTTTGTTTGACCTTGTCCACAGAACCATCCGTGAAATTTTGAAGATGGCGGGCGTACTCTGTTTCCAAATGTTCAAGTACAAGCGAACGCGTTGCTGTCAAAGGAGACCTTCGCTTTGTGCTCACATGGGCAATTGTGACCTTACAGTGGAGGGTCGGAAAAGACCAGGGGGCAAGGAAGTGTTCTTTCCCCCACGCTTTTTAACGTCGTAATGGCTGGCCTTCCCGATACGCTGAAAAAAAGTTGCAGGCAAGTGCGTATGTCAATTTATGCTGACGACATCTGTATTTGGATTACTGGCTACCAACACAAGCGATTAGCCCTGATAGCTCGACAGGCTCTACTTTCAGCACAAGCTTACCTTCAAGGAGTGGGATTGTCTCTGTCAGTAGAAAAATCCGGCTTTTTTTGTTTCCAGGTGTAGGAAGACGTCAAGCGCGGTTAAAGATAGACCTCGGTCACTCTTGCATCCGTCAATTCAATCACACGCGTTGTCTGGGCGTCATTATTGACTCCCGTCTACAGTGGCGAAAAGCTGTAGACGCGATTGTTTCATCTATATCTTCGAGTCTCAATGTGATCCGTAGAACTGCACGCGAACAATGGGGAAACCATCCTTCTTCAGTGGTCAAACTTCATGAAGCGCTGGTGGTCAGTCGCATAATGTATCAATTACCTTTAATTTCCCCCTCGGCATGTGTCAGCTAACTTTGAACACGAGGTTAAAAACGAGATACTGCTTTGCTTTAACAAGATCTGTTTTCGGGCTAGTTGGTGATCGTCTACTGAAGCCTTGTTATATTGCGCTAAAACAACAACAGAAGAGAAGAACACACAGCACAGGACGAGCGCAAATTATGAACTGGTTTATTCAGGGGCCGAGCCCCTAAATATAAAAAAAACGCGCATGCGCGCAGATTACATACACGACAAGCCATGATACACGTGTGCACTCATCATACCCTAAACGACATATCTCAAAAATGCAAACTCGTTATTGTAAAAGCCCACTGAAACATCACTTACGCAATTCCTATTATTCTTTATAAAAAGTGCTTCCAAAATTTATCATGTAATGACACTACTGCCCCTGCAAAGAATCTTTATCTCATGAAGACGTGGGCATTTTCAGTCTCTGCAATATTCCGAAAAAATTTGTCCTGGTGTCCTTATCGCCCAATGAACGCTCATGCTCACCTGCGTGATCACTTATGCAGCGCCCTGTCTGCCCTCTATAGGCATTTCCACATGTCAGTGGCATTTTGTGTACCACTCCTGTAGCGCATTTTACAAAGGGCTTCGCGTGCCTTTTTCTACAACGACTTTTACTCTCTTCATGCTTTGCCCTGTGTGAGCACAGCTGGCCTAGCTTCTTGGTGCTGAAAACTCCATCGGTACTTCGTGCCTGCTAGCCACTTTCGTCACGTAGTGCGTGATCACATGCATGTAAGGCATCAAAACAGGCTTCTTCGCATTGTTTGTAGTCCTTTTGCGCCCTTTTCCTTTCAGCTTCTAGCAGGTACGAAGTACTTGTGGTTTTCTCAGCACCAGAGAATCTAGGCCAGCTGTGCTCACGCAGGGCAAAGCATGAAGACAGGAAAAGTGGTTGTAGAAAAAATGCCCGACCAGAGTGGTTTACAAAAAAACCACTAACATGTGGAAAGGCCTATATAGGCCAGACAGGGCGCTGCATAAATGATCGCACAGGAGAGCATTAGCGTTCATTGGGCGATAAGGGCAGCAAGACAAACTTGTCTGAACATTGCATACTGCAAATGTCGTCCATGTCTTCAGAGAAAAATATTCTTGGCAGGGGCAGTAGTGTCGTTACACGAGAAATATCTGAAGCGTTTGTTTTATAAAGAACGATAGCAATTATGTAAGTGATGTATCAGTGGGCTTGTGCAATAAAGAATTCGCATTTTGGAGATCTGTCTCAATGCTTCTCGTGAATGTGCCTTGCGCACATGCGCGGTTTTTTCACTATTTAAGGGCTCGGCCCCTGAATAAACGAGTTGATAGTTTGCGCTCTTGGTGTGTTATGTGTTCTCTTTTGTGGTGGAGTTTTAGCGTAACATATCGTTGCTTCCGTAATGTTTTGCGTTTGGGTGCACAAACAACTCAGGCCGCAACGGAGTTGTCTTCCACTGTTTCCCGCAAGATCAAAAGCGCGCAGCGCAGAGTGTCGCTGCTCTGAAGAGGGAGAATTTCAAGCCGACCAAAGCAAGCCGGCTCTGCTCGAAGCACTTTCGTCAGAGCGGCTGCATTCAGAGCTTGTCTCTAATGCGGCCTCTAGGGCTTTCTGTCAAGGAGGCACGGTTGAACCACGACAATGTTCCTTGGATTTTTCTCGCGTATTAGATGTGTGTATTCCTTGCCAAGAAGCAGTTCCGGTCAAAGAAGAAACATGAGGGAAAGGCTTCATGTTCCGATTCTAATTTCATTACTTTACGACAGGTCAGGTCTCTCAGTCTTTGGAGCTCTGCGCGAAGTGTTGACAGTGATCAGCCCTCGGAGAATGAGCCTGCGATGGGACCGACAGACAACTTCAGCGCTTGGCTGCATTTGCGTGCTTTCTTTTTTTCTACGCAAGGGCACACACTGCAGCACTCTGCTAATTGTCGTGTAACCCATCAGCGGCACGATTATTCACGTGCGGACCGACTATTGAGAAGAGCCCACTGCGTCGTTGGTCGTGCTGGCTCAGCGAGATACATTCCCGGAAGGCATGGGGCTGACATGCGCATTCAGTCCCTGCAGAAGCTTTATATAGGCTCAGGCATGTTTCTCTCTCCTCAGCATAGGCGCGGCCAGACCTCCTTGGGCGTGATGCGCAATGTTCGATTCGACGCGTCCAAGCAAGCAAGCATCGAAGCTGTTGATTTCGGCATCTTGTTTTTCCACCCGTTCCTGCCTCGTCAGAGAGAGAAATAACTTTAATTTGCACCTGTCAATAATGACGGGGGAGAAGGCTATAGCCTAAACCCCCATTCATTCCCCTAACCGTCGGCCGGAATCCCTTGGGACTCGGCGGCGGTTAGGGCGAGACCGATGACTTTGCGTTGTTCTGCTTCGTGGTTGAGCAATAAGCTCTCCCAGGATTGTACATTTCTATTCGGGTCGTTACATAAAGGGCAGGCCCTGACCATGTGGACTAGATCTACAATGCTATTGCGGTGCGTACAATTGGGATTAAAGACTTCCGGATGCAAGTTACTGTACAGTTGAGGGTTTGGAAACACCCCGGTTTGCAATTGCCTCCACACGATTTCCTCTTTCCTACTGAGCTGTTTATCTCCTGCTGGATAGGTCTTACGACCGAGCTTATAATGAGAAATTATTTTATGAATGATGTGAGTTCGTCACCCGATGGGAGGCGTTCCTCGCGTGGAGGCGGCGCGTCAGCGGCGATCGACCGGAAAGTGAGCACTCGGGCGGTCGCGTTCGCCTTCTGGTTACCCCACAGGCCCTGACGACACAGGGACCAGATCTGTGAGATTAGCTCTAATGGTACTTGCCCTTCTCGCAGAAATTTGGCGGCTGCCGCAGAGATTCTGTCCATATCATAATTTTTAATGTCTGCCTTAGATTCGCTCGCTATCACCCTTGTACCGTTTTGTATTGTTATAAAACAATGGCAACTTCTTCTGCCTCAGTTCCACGTGTGTTTTTAACGGTGCAACACGAGACCCGGTCTCCACTCTCACGAACCACTTCCGCTGTGTGTGCTGCCTTGCGATCGTATTCGGAAGCATCCGTTTAGAGTACACCAGATCTACCTTGAAATTTGTCCTGTAAGCCACAGCCCTATCTTTGCGTCTACCTTCGTGAAATACCGGATGCATGTTCTTTGGCAGCGGTGGAATTTAGAGCCTATCCCTGGTTGCTCTCGGTACGTTACCTGTCTGCTTTGAACACTCCGAGGGTTCGAATCCCAGGCGCTCTATGATTTTCCTTCCGGTATTGGTTTTTAAAAGCCTTTGATGCTGCGACACCGTGACGGCTGCTATGAGCTCATTCAGAGTGCTGGAGACCCCTAGCCTTAGAAGTTTTACCGTCGAACTGTTCGGAGGAAGACCTAGTGCGGTTTCGATCCCTTTTCTGCTGATGATTTCAATTTTGTCCTTTTCTGCTTTGGTCAATTTGAGTAGGGGGCAACGTATAACACTCGGCTTACGAAAAAAGCCGGAAACAAACTTGAGATTGGCCTCCTTCATCCCCGCATGCGTGCTAGAAATGCGCTTGAGTAGCCTGCACGTCTGGCTGGCACTCGCTTCATGTCTCATGATTGTTTCTGTGTTTTTGTCATTTGCTTGTATGTACAGCCCTAGGACTCGAATATTGCCTACCGTCGGAATGGCATTTCCATTCACTGGTAAAGCAATATAAGAGCCCTTGTATGGAGGACTGTTTCTTTTCCTTTTTTGAGATGACAGAAAAAGAACCTGTGATTTTTCTACCGAGAATTTTAACCGAATCGGGTCGAGATATTTCTCTATTACTTCTACGGCACTCTGTAGTGTGCTTTCAATCTGTCCATCGCTACCCCTGCTCACCCACGGCGTCAAATCGTCCGCATATATGGTGTAATGCAGATTTGTGATTCCGTCCAGCTGCCCTGCAAGCCCAACCGTCAGTAACAAAAGCTACGCAATTAAAATGAAAGCGTTCGACAAAGTTATCTCTGGTTT
Organism: Amblyomma americanum; assembly: GCA_030143305.2. NCBI lineage: Eukaryota > Metazoa > Arthropoda > Arachnida > Ixodida > Ixodidae > Amblyomma > Amblyomma americanum. The sequence continues at coordinate 197,350 of JARKHS020031325.1, read as the reverse complement.
GTGATGCTAATTTAAGAGAGAAACGAACGCCAACCAAGTTCTTGTGAGAAAACACGACGTTTCGAAACCTACTCGGTTTCGTAGTTAAGGTGTGACTGCGTGCGAGTTTAAGCTTTCCTTCTGAACACAGGTATAGTTGACCGCTAGGTCACAGAACTTAAACTGTGGATCTAGGAAGAAGGAATGGTTCTGCCGGAATTTGGTATTTTCCGGCGTCTGCTGAACATCCCATGAAAATATAGAAAATTGGTTTTTGGGGAAAGGAAATGGCGCAGTATCTGTCTCAAATCTCGGCGGACACCTGAACCGCGCCGTAAGGGAAGGGATAAAGGTGGGACTGAAAGAGGAAAGGTTTAAAGAGGAGCCGTAGTGGAGGTCTCCGGAATAATTTCGACCACCTGGGGATCTTTAACGTGCACTGACATCGCACAGCACACATGCGCCTTTGCGTTTCGATGGCGGATAAACGCAACGGCGCCCGTGTGCTGTGCGATGTCAGTGCAAGCAGCAGCTTTTTGGGCGCATTCGGCTTGGTCTCCAGCAGAATAGTGGCGTCTGAGTGTATACTGTGGTCACATGCGTCGCTTCGCAGTGCTCGGCGACTGCGCTTCGCTCACTTTGACGCCAGCTTTGGGCTGCTTCATTCTGGAATAACAACACCGGGCGCGCAGAACAGGGTATGTTGTACGCAACGATTTGGGCCAATTCCTTAGGTCGATGGTCATTCGGGCGGGGCAGGAGACATCCGGTGGTGGTAATTGGCTTGCGTATTGTTCGCACCCCTTCTCCAAAAATAAGAGCCATGGCTTTCCAGATGCATTTTACGCGTGGAATGCATACGCCTTTCCCGCTGCCGTATGCTAGGGCTAGGTTTTAAATTGTTTCGGGTGCGTCTGTTTTGTTCCATGTTATACAGGGATAGAACAAAGTCGGGTATGCTTTTCTTTAGAGGTCAGCGAAAAAGTGGCCATCATTATCGCTCGCAAACACAGCGCAAAGCTGTTATCTGCGCGAAACGCAGCGCTGGACCCATTTTGGAAGGTTGTCCCGTCCTTGATGTGACGTCACGACCTGTTGACCAATGGCAGATGGCGGCACCACCCATGGTGTGCCGCGCTGCGCCGGCTGGATGTTTGTGCTAAAAAGACAGTTTACGCTTGTTTTTGCTTAATTTGGCTTCGATATTCGAGTGCGCAGCATTTAAAACTGTAGGATACCGCTGCGAGGCCGATTTGCAAAAAAAAAACGGGCTTCAATGTCCCTTTAAGCGCCCGCTCGTGGGTTGAGCCGCGTCGCCATTGGCTTTGCCGCTTTCGGTGCAACCGAGTGAGCGAGAATACCGGCGCTCGCTCATAGATGACGCCAGAGTAGTGCGCGCCGCGTGCGCCATCGTTTGTCACCACTGCACGCTCATAGGTAGGGTGGCTAGGGGGGGGGGGGGTCTGACTTCGGTTGCACGCGCCCACGTACACCCAAGCGCTGCCTCCGCGCAGTCGCGCCACGCTCTGCTCCGCTGTCGGGCGGTGCCGCGAAATGTGCTGCGCGCGGTAGATTTTCCGCGTTGGCCACGCCACCCATAGCATTGTCTTCCTAGTATAAACCGTCTGCTTATATAATACAACAAAAAGTAGTCTCAGGCAGTTCATTCTAAAGAATGACGGACGCAACCATGGAAATGCTTCGTCTGCTGCTGCTGCCCGAGCAGAGGCTCAGCGCCGCCAACGCCAAAATCCAGAGATGCGCGCCACCGAAGAAGATGTTGAGGGCCGCACCCGATATGAGGCCGTGCCGTTCGAGCCGCCCAAGCAGACAGAGCTGGGCTCAAATTTCGAATTAGGAGAGTATCGTCATTGTCCTTCGAATTTTTTTTTAATTTTCTAATATGTATTAACTGCAGCAAAGTCTCCGCACATGGATTGAGCCCTCCTCTTGGTTTGAGTCCTTCATACTGCCGACATCTAGAGTTAACATAATTTCAAATGAGCTATACGAATGTCTAGGTTCGTGCAATGCCTTTCTGTGGTGAATTTGGTGACTTTCTGCTCTATATAAATGCTAAATGTTTAGGCAACAAGAAATATTTACCCGAATTGCAAGCGAGGCGAAGTATGGTATGTTCCTGAAAGCATCGCATAGAATTCCTTTCGAAATGTTGCATACAAGCTCCCATCTTAAATTTTCAACGCATATTTTTTTGTTTTCTCTGGCGTGCGGTGCTAAAAGAACTAGTCGAGAGTTCTCCAATATTTAAATATTTGAGCCTCACGCTTTAGTCTTCCCGACATTTATTTTGTAGTAAATACTGTCTTAAGAGCACGAGCGTTTGTTGTACACAGAAAAGAAATGATCTATTTTTCGCATGTCTTTGCAGGCAGCCGATAACAGCAACAGCAGGGGCCATCAGTTTAACATCTCCACTTAAAGATTTAATTCCTTTAACCCAAAACTATCAATTCGAGATTATTGTATACTTCATAAATTTAACAAAATCACTTTACGGTCCTTTTCTTCTGCCTACAAATATCTCCCTTGAACTGTATGAAAATCGAACCCTCATGAAGAGGAATGTGACCTTCTATATGAACAACAGAACTCTGGCACGAAAACTGACCCGGGTGTCCAGAACGGTACGAGTGAAGGGCCAAGCACGGAGAATCTACAGGGAGGTACGTGGCTAAGTGTCCTCAGAGCGCGTTCGTCAGGACTCTTTTCCTCTTGAGTTTCAAAACTTTTCGTCAGCACAATGAAGCGTATACGAAACACCTTGATTTTAATGCTGCTTCACAGATATTAAACACTAGGTCCGTTTAAAGACACCACACTTTCATTATAGTAACCTAAACATAGGTTATGGATGGTATGCTACCCTGTTATGTTAAGTTCTAACCTCGGTGCTTTAAGCGTGAATGATTGATGATGACGGCTGTTAAAAACGCACGTTATGTTTCCTTCATAAAAGTTCATTTTAATTTTGCAAAGTATACGTGAGAAATGATGAATGCATGTATGAATGCATTATAAATAAATATAAAATGCTGCTTACTAGATATAGAGATCAACTTAAAACCCTATTTGCCCATAATAATGGTGTCTATAAAATCTGAATCATGACCTGGCTCGTAAGTCTTTGCTTGTCCAGGGTAACAATTACGAATGAATATAAGATTTTATTTATCTTGCTGGAATACTTTAGAGGCGCTACCATGGGGCAAAAATGAAATCACAATAAGAAAGCTTATAAACTGAGCAGTGTGGATGAAAAATTGATAAGTAAAAACAAATAACGCATCAACTGTCAAAAGCAAATGCAGCTGCAGAATCTGATTCCCAAGAAGTCATTAACAGAGGCGCTACAGTGGTTTTATTAACTTTTTCAGTTGCAGAAGGGGACCGGCTCCCTGCGGAAGTGGTTCTCGGTGAGTGCAACTATTACGATATCGCGTTTATAAGACAATGCATGGAAGCAATTTACGTATAAACGGATTCCGGTTCACGAGCGTAGTATGTGCAAAGGACAGCGCTTTATGCAGGTAGCGGTCTTCGCTTCAACGAGTCCAGAGAGAGTGGTCTTATATAACAACCGATTTCATCGTTCAGTCGACCCAAATCTAAAATTTAGACTACCCCGCAGTCTTGCACGCCATCCGGAAAGTTTATTCTCATCACCGCTTTAATGCCGCGTTTACAAGCAGCTTAGGGTACCGTTTAGGACAAGTGAACAGTCTGTACTGCGACAACTTCGGCCAAATAGAAACAGTACAACGTATTGTGTTTGAATGCCCAGCGTATACCGACCAGTGTGCGCTCTATGACCCTTGTATGGAATCGCTCGCACATGTGCCTCTAACAGTGGACCGTGTATTAGGTCACTTAGCCTGCTTTACGCAGCAGAGACACGCAATCAAGATTTTATTTTTCTGTTCAGACAATGTTGGTCTAGTCAACAAATTCGTATGCCTCCTCGCATTACACCATTGTGCATTCTTCATTCTGTGATCCTTGACAGCCTTCTCTGGAACAAACCGCTTTATCCTTTATTGTCTTGTAGCATTATTCGTGGATAACCTCAATCCAAATTCTTTGCCCCTTTATCATTATATTCGCATTTTACTTTAACTTCGTGCGCCTCTATCCTACTGCCTTTTTCTCCCCAATACACGGTTTGCGAAAAACACAGCGCCATCTCTTAACACTGCGTAAACCAGGCCTGACATGTTGGCTCCGTAGAGAAAAAAAACCGCTTCACCACGTTGGTAAAGACGGCTGCACTTCGACTGAAAGGTGACATGCCGATCGACTGTTGCGCTCTACCATGCATTCTGCGAGCATACTTCGATGCGTGTGGGAGCTACGTACATGCTTCAGTTTCTCTTTTACTATCTTCTTACATGTGGAACGTTTTAATAACTCCAAACGCGATGCCAGGTATCATCTGCAAGCTGGCCGACCTGCGTACAGCTTTCGCATGCTGCTTTGATCATTCGCAAAGATTTGTAGCCGATTTAAATTCAAATTACGGCATGGATGGACAATTGTTTCCTCTTATCTGAGGAGGAACCAGTTTCGTGCATTTGCTAATTCTTCGGCAGGGCATGCATGACCAATCGTACTTAAGAATATCGACACCAACCTGAACGACGAATAAGCCAGGGCAATTTTTTTTTTAGCTGGCGTATGCCTGTGGTGCTAAACCATGCAGAGCGGCCGCAGAGGAGAGATTTCATAAATTCTGTGCGAAATCATGGTCATGCACAATAAACCTCGATCAGTCGAGCCGTGACTAATACTACAGTGCACTCAAACCGCCACGCGTCAATCACAGATTTGTTATCTACGTGTTCAATTGTTAAGTTTCTCGCATGTTCAGTTACTTTCAGAAGCTCTAGCAAAACGCTATGAACCGTGAAACCGCCGCAGCGCTGCATTCCGCTAATGTGCGATCACCCGCCAGTTATGGGTGTTAGTGCGAGCTCATGATATAACAAACGCATTGTATAAAAACTGGTGCGCAAACTTTATAGTTCTTCAAGCTTCTCGCAGTCGACATGCATGCCATGCAAACTAAAAAAATAGGCTCTCTTTCTTTAGTCAAGCACGCTTTTCATGGCAGGAGACAACGCCGCTACAACATCGCAAGTAGGAAAAAAGGCAAAGAACTGCGTCCTTGAGTGCAATATTGCCCACAATATACGCTTACTTTTCTTTTGATAATATCCACTAACGCACGTATTCCGCCTCGTTAGAAATGCAGGGCGAGGAGCTTTAGGACAGCGAAATCAACCCTAGAAAGTTCGCCGCGCTCTGTAACGGTGCTGCTCAAGAGCACGGACGCGCTTCGCACAATACAGCAAAAGAAGCTACATTACTGAGCTGGCCGTGTGCCGTGTTAATTCCACTGCTGTGCGTGCAGATGCTAACGACGGAACGGATGAAAGTTCGCAGTGCGACAGAAGTTTCTCTATAGGCTAACGAATGCGCGGAAGATGCTCGAAATAAACGGTCGATACCCGGCCAGGGGAATTTTAGGACACTTAAAAAGGAAGCAAAGGTGGTAGGCTGCTAGCCTCGCCCTGATGCCTAAATGCGCGCACTAAACCGAGAGTGGCTTGGAGTGTGAGTTTCCTGCGCACTTAGCGGTCTTATCCTTGCAATCTTCAACGCAAAACTTCAAGCGAAGCAAAGGAACCGGTAGAAGCATGCAGGTTGTGCCTACATGCCAAGAAAAGATCCATATTTCATAAAAGGTCAGCCGTACAAACTGCGCTGTGTCTAAAGTTTTGAGTTTGAAATTCTACTCGTTAAATTCTTGACAGCTTTATTGATATCAAGAAAGAGCCGCCGCGGTTGCAGAATGGTTATGGCGCTCGGCTGCTGGCCCGAAAGACGCGGGCTCGATCCCGGCCGCTGCGGTCGAACCTCGATGGAGGCGAAATTCTAGAGTCCCGTGTACTGTGCGATGTCAGTGCACGTTAAAGAACCCCAGGTGGTCGAAATTTCCGGAGCCCTTCACTACGGCGTCTCTCATAGCCTGAGTCGCTTTCGGACGTTAAACCCCCATAATTAAACCATATCAAGAAAGTAAGCTAGAGAACAACGCACTGTCTCGACCGTACTAAGACGGCAACCCCTTGCTAGCGGGCGCTGTGTTGTCACACCTTCAAGCAATATAGCATAAAGCTTATTCTCTTCCAGACGCAGAGTAGCATGTCAGAGAATTTGGTATGCAGGCTAAAATCTCCACTTTTCATTACAGGGTTTCTACCTTTGCCCGCTATTTCACTAACTCTGTCCTAATATTTCATTCAATGATACTTCACAAGCGACCCCCGTGTAACCGCTCGTAAAAATTTAGGCTGTTAAAATGCGCCATTGAGTGTTCAAGGGAGAGTAAAACTGTATTTTAACATTTGTAAAGCCTTAGAATGAAGCTGCTTGAAAATCAAGTTGATATGTTGTCTGCTAGCGGCAATCGTTGGACACATTCTGTGCTGCTCAAAATATATTAATGCAATAGGAAACAACCCGTTTCCGGAGTTGCAATTGACCGCAGAGAACAAAAATGAACACGGACGGAGAGAAAGACGCATGCGCATGCATGCTATCTCTCTCAACCACAGGAAAATAGGAAACAGAACAACTGCGGAAGCGGTTTTCTCGACGTCGAAAAAGTTAACATGTCGCACAAAAAAAATTCAAATCTGCTATCACTGAAAATGCTGAGTGCGCTATTAAGCACCAGCGGTGGTTTGAAGCGTGCGCAGATAAGGTGGCGTGTTCAATGCCCTTGCCGTGTGGCCGAGCCTACATCCGTAAAACTGACGCATGTTTAAATGAGAGGCTCAGGGAGCACAACAAGAACATCGCTTGGGTTATCTCTGGACACCTAGGTGCACATTGTAGAGACTGCAATCATTATAAGTAACATGCATCTTTCTTTTCGAAGGCAACTCGGGCGATTTTTTCGATGATCACAGTTGTTAACGAAATTTGTACCACAATTTCTCTTTGGTGTCAAGATTGTGTGTGACAGAGATGAGAGCGCTTTATATTTTTACAAAGAAATTTTTAAGATGGTCCCAGGTTCTCGCGACTGGCGCTGCCCAACAGGAGTTTTTGATGGCCAACCCTGAGTACAACGACGTCACAGTTTGGCATGTAGCGTGTAGGGGACGACGGTGGCAATGCAGCTGCCCTACTCGCCATGGCTTATTACCGAGAAGACTGAAGTCGGCACAGTTTTGAGAAATAGATGTGGGTTCCCCTGTAGATTAACTCTTTGTGCTCATGCTTGGCACAGCCTGGCGCGGGGCTGGTAGACAGCGCTACCCGGAACAACCTGTCAAAGCAGCGGCGGCGGCCTGCTTGCCAGCAGTGTCGTGGGTTCACCTTGTAGTTATAGCTCGCACTTAGTGCACTGAGGTTATTGGAGCAATGGATAGAAGCTGGGGTGTGTCGTGGAATCTACGCATCGCTCAGGCACGGATTTAGCACAAACTTCCCAATGACAATGAGGTACAAGACAAATCGAACCATTCAGAATTGAAGCGCCTAACCAATAGAACCTTTCGTTTACTCTGGGTAGGATACTGAATTGATAGAAAAGCAGAAAACTATTAGTCTTACGCTTTCTCAAAAAGTCATTTAGGTTTACTATGACGGGGAGATTTTCGAAATGGTATTGCAGTAGATAAGCGAAACATCTGAAGCTATATTTATTACCACATAAAGAAAAACAGCCAATCTGCAATGGGCTGTTGTTACGCACAAGCTATTGCAGTCTAGTTATACCAGCTTCAATTAAACTCAGCATTATTTAATTACAGCCATTGTAGAATAAGATATTGAGACCGGCGGCAAATATTGATCACCAGTCTACATCGATAACCACAGTTACATGTAAAAGCACTAATACACTTATGCAACAGTACTGGCACAATTTTAGAATCCTAAGGTCCCCCTACTGTTGTTCGCACATGTTTAAAATGTCAAAAAGGTATTCCATATTTATTGTATAAGAGGAGACTCTATGTCCTCAAAGCGTCAAATCTTGGTAGATTCCAAGGTTCCTCAATACCAGCAAAACCCAGACGCTGAAAGATAGATATAAACTGGCACGAAATCTCACCCAGAAATGAGTCAGTACATTTTCGTAAAATTAAGATACGATGGAAATTTCATATATACTGCTACTAGAGTCCTAGACTGCCATTGACGTGGAGAGAAGAGGTTTAACGGTTTCGACCCTATTGTACGATTTTCTTTGTATTTCATATAACGTTCATTTTTTTCCAATAGGAAAATATTTTACTTGTTTGAAAATGCCATGCATCTCCTTCTTTTCGGTGCATGATGCTTGTAATTCTAGCAGTCATTCAGATACAGGCAATGCCTTTCGCTTTTTCTGTGTGGCACAACTGAGTTGTACTTAAGCCTGCAAGGTTACTGCACACATACGCCACAACAAGGTGCACACATAGGAGATGTCAAGCTGCTGTAAGATTTTTTTAGCCAAGGGTAAAAAAATAGCTCTCTTCATTGAATCTTGCCTGCCTGAGAAAACAACAAATAACCACCTGGGTTCTGGGACCGGGCAGAAGCTTCTTGGTCACAGCGGCTTACCGTAGAAGAAATAATACTAAAGCGGCTGATCTTCTGACTAACACTAAAAGTACAACAAAAAGCTCTTCCTGCGGCTGCGATCCCGATGGTGACCGACCTTGCGAGTACGCTGTTTATTCGTAATCACACGTTTATTGGAGGCGGCTGCGTCAACATCCCAGGCAGTGACAGTGCGTAACGAAATAAGATTGCTCTCTATAACAAACTTATGGTGCGCGCTTGTCGAGAGTATGTTCGCTCGGAACGCCAAAACCTAAGGGGCTTCGCGTTCCACCTCCTGTATGGTTTAATTTTGCCGTTGTCGACGCCTGTCACGCTACCTAGCGCGCCGAATCTCGGCTGCTCATTGCGGCTGATCGGACCGTCGCACGTCTTCCATGGCGAACGAGCTACGCGGTGCGCGCTATCTGTGTCCTGAGCCTCAAAGGATCTGAAGTGGCCAAGGGCGCGTGCGGTGCGCACTCCCTGGTCACGCGGTCTGGTTGGAACTCCGCTGTTTACACCAAAACCGTTAGCTATCTATTCCGACGCGGCCTCCGCGCAAAGCCACAGAGATCACGCTCATAACGGTGTCGTATGGAGACGGTTAATTGAAAGCCATCTAGCTGAGTTCCTTACAACAGGTATTCGCTTAACGTATGGCTGTAGGAAAGAGCGATCGAGATCGCGGTCCTCCGCTAATATTTACTGAGGGGCAGTTCAGTTTGGAAGCTTTAGTTAACCTGTGAGAGTTCTCTGGGTGACATTCGTGTTTTCGCAGGTATCCGTTGATAGACAGCACATCAGTGAACTCATCACAGTTCTGAAGCTGTTTCCTTGTTTCATCTGAAGGCATTTTATCGCAATAGCGTTAAAGAGCCCGTGTCGCATAAAAGCAGCTGTCGTCGTCCGTATCGTTGGCATTGAGCTAAAAATGCAAGACAAAATCTCCAGAAAAATAACCTAAGTACGCAAACTAGCTGGCCAACCTAGGTGACAGACGGGCCGTCTAGGTCACGAGACCATATAGCATTATCGAAATTGGCACACAGGATTTTCAAAAAGCTGCCCACCGTGGCAGATGGCAGTTAAATTAATGTTTGATCTCGAGAGACAGCTCGAGAAGAGGAACCTGGGTTTCACAAGCCCCGCCAGTGGCAGCATCTGCCTTCCCACGGCAGTGGGCTACGTTTAACAACTGCAGGATTGCGCTAAGAGCGGTGGAACTCTTAGGGATGTATGAATTTAAAGTAGATAATGACCATTTCCGCATATATTCTCATTAATCGATTAACGTTTCGCGTCATACCCTTGAGGCAGAGCTTAAGTGTCCCCTCCATTTTGTTTGAATATGCGGGATGTTGGTTCCACAGTGCCATGTCACTTCGGGTGTTAGGGCGATGTGTTATGTCTGACAATATTTCTAAAAAAATTTTGAAACGCGGTATGATACGGGATGTGAGTTTTAACGTCCAAATATATATAATTGTTTTTTTGGGGAAAGGAAATAGCGCAGTATCTGTCTCATATATCATTGGACACCTGAACCGCGCTGTAATAGAAGGGATATAGGAGGGAGTGAAAGAAGAAAGGAAGAACGAGGTGCCTTAGTGGAGGGCTCCGGAATAATTTCGACCACCTGGGGATCTTTAACGTGCACTGACATCGCACAGCACACGGACGCCTTAGCGTTTTGCCTCCATAAAAACGCAGCCGCCGCTGTCGGGTTCGAACCCGGGAACTACCCGGACTCCCGATCGATATTTAGGACGACGTAGTTCACTCTTTGCTGTTAAATTAGAGCGGTTTGGATTCTTTCCTGAGCACTCCTGTCGCACGACACAAGTGTCTTAACTCTTCTATTAAACTAGGACACCAAGAGGACATAGGGGAATCAATACCTTAGAATATAGCCTCTGGCCTCTCATTCCAGGCCTGGGAGGTTGTGGAGCGATTGGGTAAGGCCTCTATACTTGGTTTCGGCAACTATCACAACGAGAAACGCGTGTTCGTGGTTGATGTCCGCATCAAAGACATTTATTGTAGATCAGTTTAAAGCCGCTTGTGCTGTAAGGAACCGGTGTCTGCGCAACAGGCATTTCACTGACTCGTATGCAGGTCTTGTATTCCTGAACTGTAGCTTCTAGATATCGACATACGTGCCCTGTTACCAGTGTCTACGGGTAGTTTTAAGTTTATAGCATGTCTTTTCTAGAAGCCATTCTAGGCTCCGATTCATGGATACGCTGAGGGCACTTTAGGCAGGTTTACTCAATAATGGTAATAATAATAACAGGTTTTTGGAGAAGGAAATGGCGCAGTATCTGTATCATATATCGTTGTACACCGGAACCGCGCCGTAAGGGAAGGGATAAAGGAGGGAGTGAAAGAAAGAAAGAAAGAAAGAAGAAAGAAAGAAAGAAGGAAAGAAAGAAGAAAGAAAGAAATAAAGAAAGGAAGAAAGAAAGAAGAAAGAAAGAAGAAGAAAAAGAAAGAAGGAAGAAAGAAAGAAAGAAAGAAAGAAGAAGAAAGAAAGAAAGAAAGAAAGAAAGAAAGAAAGAAAGAAAGAAAGAAAGAAAGAAAGAAGAAAGAAAGATGTGGTGTAGTGGAGGGCTCCGGGAAAATTTCGACCACCTGGGGATCTTTAACGTGCACTGACATCGCACAGCACACGGGCGCCTTAGCGTCTTGCCTCCATAAAAACGCAGCCGCTGCGGTCGGGTTCGAATCCGGGAACTCCGGATCAGTAGTCGAGCGCCCTAACCACTGAGCTACCGCGGCGTGTCGTCTACTCAAGCAGAGGGGATAAAATTTGGCCATGACTACTGTCATGAGCAAATATCGCCTTGCTGCTTTCCTAAAAGTACTGTCTTAACTGCTCTTTTGTCTGCTCCAGGAATATATGCCAGTACTTTGTGATACATAACCACAAATAGTGCAGCGCATGATACCTGATAGCAATTAAGGCGCACTGGTTTTTTGGCGCTTACCTGTGGACCTCTTCGATTATCCTCCGCCTCTGGCTGCCCGCGGGCTGCCTGGGGGCTGCCAGAGCGCAGAGCCAGTCGCTCGATTTTCTCGGGCTGCCACGCGCACTTCCGCTGGTTACCCAGAACGCGTTCGTTTTTCTTTAGCTGGGCGGGTTCGGGCTGCCAGCGGGCAGCCACACTCGCCAGGACGATTTTGTGCTGGCAGCGCAAGGGCAACTAGCAGACGACAGAGAGGTGGCGTGAGAGCGGTGAGCGCATCCGGTAAATTTTTATGGACTAGATGGATAGACTTTATGAATTGCGGTTCTTAATGCGATGTTTTGCGCGATGGAGGCGCTTGTTTCGACTAGGCCACGGTGCATATAGTCTGTGTCGCCAGCAATGACGCCTTTTGCGGTAGTTCTCCTTGTATATTTCGTTTGCGTACGTGTGTGGGATCACAGTACGATGGCTTCACCACCCCACAAGCACTAATGCTCGCTTGATATTACGGTCGCGTAGTTCTGAATCACATAATATTTCGGCTGTTAATTTCGTGCACCTAGCTGATATTGCGATGGTGTTCGAGGCCTTTACCGAGAGTCGCCGCAGATTCAACCTCCGAGCATGCGCTGATACGCGCACATATATGGCGTTCGGCGAAGGGTTTTTCGAGTGGTTAGTTGAGCACGATACGAAAGCGTATGGTACGTTCTGCGCAGTGTTAAGTCGGATATGCTTTGAGAAATGCTTGATTGACTGAAACATGTCGTTTATTAAAAGCCCTCAGGAGCACATTGCTCGAAGGTCCTTTGCGGCCATATATGCGGCCACACAGTTGTCGCTTACGGCAGCCGGCCGAGTGGAGTGCTGATTTTGTCGTCGTCGACTGGCGTACAGTTTCATGCTCAGGGGTTCTGGCACAAATGCTTAAAATATCTGAGAAGTACCGTACGCATTCATCACGCCGCGTTTGGCTCATTGAATGGATAAAAAGAAGTATTTACCAGCGCGGATCATCTTGCAAGCACACATACCGCCCACACCCAAGGTCATTTTGTAACGGCTTTCATTCGAGTGCTAGCCCTCTACGGTAAAGCTGTAGCATTACAGATACGATTCGCAGCTAAATTTGTGCAGTACACCCTATTGCTCTGGATGAACGTTAAACCAGCCTATATGCGCTTTTGTCGATATTATGGTTGCAGTCGTTGCGGGCAGCAAAAGCCGGCGGCCGACAGACTACAGTTGAACGGAACGTATCCCGATTCTTTCCTGATTCCAGCCCATAGTCAGCAGTTGGAACCCAAATCCCAACGACCACACCAGAGTCAATCACGACGCAGGGTCGATCGTCTGTGGTCATACTGGTCATATTTAGTGCGGAATAAACAAACACGCGATATTCCGAGAGTACGGCGTGTCGTTTCATGAGCAAAGCACGGGGCAGTTTTTCCGTCCGATTTCGTGTCGACTGAAATACGTGAGATAGCGATTGCTCATCGCATCCTTTTGAGCATTTCTCGAAGTTTACACAGCAGAGATTGCACCGAATAAGGTACACGCTCCTGTTGCCGTCGCCGATAGATACGGGTCCAAACCTGATCAGTTATTTGTTCTGTAGTCTGCGGCAGCCCTCGTTTTCGATCTCAAGCAGCCGTACGTGCGCGCAGCAATGAGAGGCAGCAGAACGCAAAGTTACGGAGAACATGTGCCCTCCGTGATCCGTGGCTACCTTGCTGCCGTGATTGCCAATGAGAAGGTCCCGGTGGCCGCCATCCCATATGACCATGATTCGCTCTTCTGTGAGGGCCGAAATTTCAGGGAGCCAGCGCTCTGCCCAAGCGCGGTAAATCGAAGAGGCTCTGTGTCTATCCCTGGCGTCAGTGGGCAGTACATACTCAGCCACTTCGTATTTCTCGTTGTCAGTGAGAGTCACCGGGAGATGCTTGTGGACTTTTATGATGCGTCTGCTCAAGCACGGAGTGGTGTGCTGCTTTCGTAGGCACACGCGACCTGAATCCTAAAGGATTTGCAGCTTATCTGACTCGATGGTTCAACAAGCTTCTGGTGCTGAGGTATCGGACGGCGGAGGCATCGCATATCAACCGACGGGGCTTCTTCGGGCTGAAGTTTGCAAGAAGTTTCACGTTATTTAGAGCCTTGGTGGCTGTCTCGGAATTTGGTTTCTGCTACTTTGCTCGAGTTCCAATTCGCACCGCACTGCACAGCTCACGTGCATAGCAACCGAAATCTAAGCTCACTTGGATATCAATACAAACCACTTAACGGAATAATGGAGCAGATTAAGTGACAGGACAGCAGGAGAGCACACACACACACAAGCGCCAACTTACAACTTTATTGTTTGGCTGCCAATATGCCGAATTTATACCAAGCAACACGCCCAAACTGTGAACAATAATCAAAAAGTGATGCACATGGACTCGATGTGCGAAGCGGAAAATCATGATTTCGCACAAGGTAAACAAAATGACGAGAGCACTAAGCTCTACCGCAGCACGTGGAACATCCCTGTCTCAGATGATTAACTGGAAAAAACAAGACGTAAAAGACGGGACGACACAAGCTAAAACCTAAACTAATCACGGACATATCACCGAAGAAAAAATTATGACGGAAGGCAACGTCACAAAACCAGGGAAATGACAAAGGAGGACTAAAAGGGCTAAAAAGATGGTTCCACGGCGGACTTGCGTCCAAGGCGCAGCACTTGTGTCACATCATCGGGAAGGCGGACGTCACCAAGAGTATGCAGCTGGTTAGAGCTGCTCGGCTTCTTCGGAGGCAGCAAGCCTCCTGTCATGCCTCTCCTGCCATACCAGCCAGCCTCCTGCCACCCCCCCCCCCCATACCAGTCAGCCCACTCCAAATTAGTAAAGAGGGCCATTGTGCAACACTGTCTCACCAATGCTCACAGAAAGTCGTGTCATCATGCAATGGACAGAAGCTTCAGTATGCAGGTCACGCGCCTAAAGACAGCGGGCTATCCGGATCCCTTGTTGGTATCGGTTGCTGAAGGACTGCACAGGAAACAAAAAGTAGAGGCCCGTCTGAGTGATGAAGAAAAGGATCGACTCAAGGCCAAGAAAAAGGAGGAGCTCAAGAAAAGCAAGGTTGCTGTGATACCATACCTTCATGCCGTTTCACACAACCTCAAAAAGATCGGAGCTCGTGCGAAAGTCAGAGTGGTATGTTCCGCCCCTGTCAAACTTTCTGCCCTTTGTAAGAAATCCTGTCATGTCAAGAAAGCGAAGCCGGACTGCATAATCAACCATGAGAACAAATTCATAGCCTGTTCTGAAGGAGTCGTTTACAAGATTCCTCTAACATGTGGTGCCAGTTACATAGGCCAATTAGGAAGGTGCCTCAACGAGCGTCTGAAGGAACATCGGAGGAAGTTACATCAATTGGCAATTGAAGGCCATTTAGCCGAACACTCCAGGTCCTGCAAGTGCAGGGCGCTACTGAAGAAATGCTCTGTTATTTACAAGAACAAAGATCAGCTTACCCGCGAAATTGTAGAAGCGCAAGAAATAGCGCGAGCTGAGAAGACTTGTATCAGCGCGGCATCAATCTGCCTAACGAAAAAAGAATTAACCTTCCTTACCGAACGAGAGCGCTCTGGAGGTGGCAGACCTAATTGAAGGGTCTTGATTTTGTTGTCCTTTTCTCGCCATAGGATGCCCCGAGGTCGTGTCAGCATGGTTAGTGCGGGTTTTTTGCGCTTTTACACCAGGTTCCTTGTTATTCACTTTTATAGAGATTTAGCCTTGTTTTTGTTGGCTTTTTGTTTTGTTTTATGCGTCTTGTTTTACACTGAGTCTTTGCCGTGTTCTGTGGACGGTTCAGGTTTCATTCTCATGTTTATAGCCCTTTTAGTCCTCCTTTGTCATTTCCCTGGTTTTGTGACGTGGCCTTCCGTCATAATTTTTTCTTCGGTGATATGTTCGTGATTAGGTTTTAGCTTGTGTCGTCCCGTCTTTTACTTCTTGTTTTTTCCAGTTAGTCATCTGAGACAGGGATGTTCCACGTGCTGCGGTAGAGATTAGTGCTGTCGTCATGTTGTTGTTTGCCTTGTGCGATATCATGATTTGCCGCTTCGCACATCGCGCCCATGTGCATCACTGTTTGATTATTGTTCACAGTTTGGGCGTGTTGCTTGGTATAAATTCGGCATATTGGCAGCCAAACAATAAAGTTTTAAGTTGGCGCTTGTGTGTGTGTGCTCTCCTGCTGTCCTTTCACTTGATCTGCGCCATTATTCCGTTAAGCATGTCTGACCAACTTGCCCAATACTTTACGCTTCTTAAAACAAACCACATATTTGTTTCCAAGTACGGATGGCCACATATACTGTATACTACATATATGGACGCCCAGGTGGTGCAAAGTAAATGGTAATGTAAATATGTCCATGCTATTGCAGTGACCAACGAAGAAGAGTGATAAAGAAGCCAGTGGATGAATGCAATGTCGTTAGAATTAAAGATCTTCGTAAAGCAATTATAGCGAATAGGTCCTGGAGCAGTTACACATATCCTTTTGAGTGTGTACTGGAAACTCTATTTCATCCCTCATAAATCAAATTGAGGCGGAAGACGCCTGGATTGAGGCACTGAATTAAAGCTGCTCAGCCGAAGACCACTGTCACTCGCTATCTACGGGCGTTTATTTGAAAAAGGGCATTTTTACGTGCACCTCGGCCATAACAGGCTCTTTGTTCCTTACAAGCAAATTTAAGGGGAAATGCAGCACCTGATGAGAAAGTGAATGCAAAGCTTTTGTAGGACGCTGCCGCCATTCTGCAAAAACACATGACGACTTAAACTGCGAGCGGTACCTCTGCCTTACTCCTTATTGGCTTAGCATGGACGCCGGTGCGAAGTATCCGTACGAGCAGTGAGAATGATTGGTATCTTGTTTTATGGCGCGGTGCATTGAGTGGCTTAACAAGAGGTTAATATGGTTCTTTGCTCGGAAACAATGTGTTATGTGCTTAACTTTGTAGTTTCCTCTCGAGAAATTTCGGCAAGTTCATATAAGACGCTGTAGATCTACTCTACAGTGTTCTTGGCAGTGGGTTCATCTGTTTTGCATAGGTGCGTCGTGTCTGGCAATAGACCACAAGTGAAGTATGCACCTACACCCCTCTTCCCACAGCGACCGAGTGTCATGTCTCCTTTGCGAGAACTGCTTCATTCTTTCATTCATTCACGGGCACAAGCAGTTTGACATTAGCTGGGGCTTAGTATATAAGTGGTAAAGCTAGAAGGTGATCTGATGTCGCATAGCAATTTTAATGCCTGATGTATTATGAAAGGTAGCACAAGCCAAAGTAATTCTATAAATATTTGAATCTGTTCAGTTGTAATCCCCGTTACACGTATATGTCTATTTTTCCAACCCACTCGATTTTGTGGCTTTTCTTCTAGCACACCAACTTCACAGTGAACGTTACGTTCTCTGGTTCCATCGCGTACGAAACAAAGTCAAGTGCAAGAAATGAGACGCAGTACCAAACTGTCGACGTTGGAAAACTGAACGATACATCTAAAGGACTCCTGAGAAAAGGGGAGAACTTGACGTACACCTTCCAAGGAGTATATGGCCGCTATCTTGTTTTCCGCGACATCAGTACTCACAAAGCTTCTATTATCTGGTAAAAATCTGCTGTGTACTCTGTTGGTTTGAGAAACATGCAGAAACGATATATGATATGAATGAACGCCAGTAGGCGCTTAGTGAAAACTGAATAAATAACCATTATCTTCTGGTACTGAGGGCCATTTGCACTACTTATTGTATTTTGTTGATATCATCTGTAAATGCGGTCAAGAATTCATAAAGCAATCGACGAATTATTTAATACAATTGAATAATTAAATAACGTACGTTGATAATTTGAGCGCCTTTTCTATGTGAAACCCTTGTTTTTTGCTTCCTTTTTTCAAAACGACAACAAAGAAAGTAACTTAGCACTCGTTCTCCTAAGGACACCTCTCATTGCCTTATAAAAAGGAAGCGCTGTTTGTTTCTGCATTCAAGATCCATGAACGTTCTGTTCTCTCGACCGTCTTTGGCTATCCAGAAGTCACTAGCTGTTTTACGCTCTGTGATTGCACCGGCGAAATATCGTGCGGTGTCGTACATGTGCCGCTGTGATTATACGTTCACACGTGACTATGCCAGTTTTATGCATACACCACACTGCTGTTCGGAGCGTGGACACCCACTAATGCGTTTAGCACTGTCTACGCTCCCTAAAATCCTTTGTTTTGCAGTATTCGTAGTCTTCAGTATCTAAAAATAAAATAAAAATACGCGCGCATGCTGCGCCACTTAAAAAGCGTTTGTATTCATGAAAGCATAGAGTGCATTACCTATATTACCTTCATAAAAAAAAAATACATGCAGCGACAATGTCCAGAAAAGCTGGGGAATCCAGCATTGCGCAGGTTTAAATCCACAGCATTAAGTGCACGTGGCTGAAAAACCGACGTCGGTGACGGCGTCTCATTGGCTTGGAGTGAAAAAGCCTGTTCGGATTTTTCAAGTCATCATCATCATCGTCCTCAGCCTGACTACGACCACTGCAGGGCAAAGGGCTCTCCCATGTCTCCTAAATTAACCCTATTTTTTGCCAGCTGCGGGCAATGTATCCCAGTAAACTTCTTAATCCCATCCGCTCACCTAACTTTCTGCCACACCCTGCTACGTTTGCTTTCTAATTGGAATCCATTCCGTTACCCTTAACGGTATTCTTGCCTTCGCGAGATAGTGGGGCGTGTGTTAGTGGTTTTTCCGGTATATGCGCGCCAAAGACTAACGTTGGCTGTTTCCTTGAAGTGTTTGGACAGCAGGCCACTCTTTGAGGGCTTACAGCTAGGCGCTTCGCTGCAGCGTTGGCAAACAGCTCAGGCAATGCGGGCGTTTTCGTGTTCTTTAAGGCACGTAGGCCCAGGCTTGCGGTTGTGATGCCATTAAATGTGCGTACACATACTCTCATCTCCCTTCCCACCAGACGTCGCCCATTGCCACCCCCTCTTTCGTCTCTTGCCCGTCCCCAGTGCAGAGAGCAGCAGGCCAGATCTCAATCTTTCTGGCTAACCTCTCTGCCTTCGTTTCAATAAATTTATCTATCTGTTTGGCCTTCGCATTACATACACTGCCCAAGACCATTACTTCCTCTCGATTTCGCCTAGGATGGCATGAACCCACATTTTGTTCCCTCACTAACTCTGCCGGTTTCCGGTATCTTAACGTTAAACTGATCATTTTTCTTTGCATAGCTCACTGCGTTGTCCTTATCTTAAGCAGAGCCCTTTTCGTTAGCCTCCACTTTTCTGACTCATAGGTGAGTACCGGTAAGATACAGGTGCTGCATGATTTTTTCTTGAGAGGGACATTGGTAAACTGCTATTCAAGATCTCAGAAAGCCAGCCATATGCCCTCCACTCCATTTTTATTCTTCTAGTTAATTCCTCCTCATGATCCGAATCAGCGGTCACTACCTGCCCTAAGCACACGTATAATGTGACCATTTGTAGCACCTCGCTACCAATTGTGACCTCCGGTTTCCTTGCGAGACAGTTGAACATTACTTTGAATTTGTGCATGTTAATTTTTAAAACCAACACGTTCTGCTTTGCCTGTCTAAGTCTTTGATCATGGTTTGCAGTTGGTGTCCAGAGTGATTTAGCAAGGCAATGTCATCAGCGAAGAGCAAATTACTTAGTTATTCTCCATTAACTCTTATCCCCAACCGTTCCCAAACCAGGCCTTGGGAACTCCTCCTGTAGGCAGGAGATGAATATTGTTGGCCAGATAGTTGTCACCTCTTCGCTCACTTTTGCGTGCACTCCCAGAAACCATTAGAACGGGGGGGGGGGGGGGGGGGGGTAACGGTCTCGGTCACAAAGAAGATTCCCTCGACTGAGGGTGGCAAGCTCAGCCGGAGATCAGCTACCAAGTGACAAGGCGCTGGTCGTTTGGTGACCAGCTTTCGCCGGTCGCAAGGCAGAGAACGGGTCGGATCCAAAGGTTCACATAACAAAACAAAGTTTATACAGCAAAAAGACGATACAGAGGGTTTCACAATCACTCGTACGAGCACATGCAAAGTGATTTGCAATACAATGCAACAAGTGCAAAGTAACAATAAATAGAGGTCACAATACAACAAAATCTTTGCACCTAAAGTGAACTAACACAGAGAGCGCCAAACAAACAAAACACAATTTATTCACCGCGCACTGCGACAGCCGAAGACATGAGGAGTACGACGAAGCCGACCGGCAGACTGGCGCACGTTGCTTCGCGGGTCCGTGGCTGGGCGAGTGGTGTTCTCCCTGGAGTCGAGTGGGCGCGCGTCTCTGTAGCTTAAACGGCAGCTCGGGCTGACAGACAGCTGTCAACGCCCTTCATTTTATAGGCGTGGTCCGCGTCTCTCCGTTCTTCGCGCCATGGCAGGCGCGAACTTACACGCAGCATCAACTGCGCAATTTCCTTCTCTTTCTGGTGACTGGCGCGCGACCGCATTGGTCAGCGAGGAAACCGGGTTCCAGAAGCACCCAGATCCTTTTAGCGTTGCATCGCCGCCGTCGCGAGAGCGATGGAGAGGGCATCACTTATAACGGTGAAGGCTATGCCCTCTCCGTCGACAATGAATAGAAAGTACTCGGACATTCTCGACATTCTCGAACAATCGACGGCGCACGTGGCCAAGTTCCCTTTGACGCCGCGCCTGGGAGCAGAGTGGAAGGGGCAGCAGCACACACAAGGTTACGCGCACTCCGGGGTTTCTTCTCCGCTGTTTTAGTTTTATTTACGGTGCGCGCAGGCGCGATTGCTTCCGTGCTGAGCCTTTTTCCAATATGCGCCGAATTTTGTGAACGTCGCGTCTTCCTTGCTGACACCCTTCCTTAATGGAATTTTATTCCCGACTTTATGGGGGACGGTAGTAGCTGTGGAGGTGTTACAGATATCTTCGAGTGTTTTCACATAAGAGTCTTGTACCCGCGTACCCACGCTGCCTGCATGGCTGCTGAGGTTTGCACTGAGTCAAATGCTTTCTCCTAATCAATGAAGGCTATACCATGGGTCGATTATATTCTGCGCATTTCTCTATCAGCTGATTGATAGTGTGAATATGGTCTATTGTCGAGTGTCCTTTACGAAAGCCTGCCTGCTTATTTGGCTGATTGAAGTCTCGGGATGTCCTATTAGCGATTACCTTTGTAGACACCATGTAGGCAACGGACAGTAAGCTGGACAGTAACTGTGATCGAACACTAGATTATATAAGCGCTTGCGTGTTTTTTTCGCTTCCTTTCTGTTCTTCAGTATCCCAATCGCTGCCTGCGCTGTCCTACCCCTTTTGTAGTTCCCGCACGCTTTTCGCGAATCCGTGATTATACTCGTCTCTTTTTCCTGTTAATACTGCGAGTACAATGGCTGCCTCCTCCTGCTTGGGTTGGGCCTCTCCACCTGATCAATGCGCTAATTCAGAGGTTCGATCCGAGTCGGTGACTGCTATTGTAGTGATACCTCCAACCGGTCCTGTCACGTCTGTGTATAGTGTGTTTCTGTTGTTCTTCCAATCTTTTTCTGTGGCTCGATCTTAGGCTTCACTTCGTCCTCTGTTGTGCAGCTAGTGCATATTCCGGGGTGTCAGCTGTATTTGTACGAAGTTCAGCTCTTCGGTGGGGTAATCTTGTCAAGGCCAGCTCCCACACTTTTAATCTCGGGCGTAGGTGTGAGGGTACTGCTAGGTCACTTTGGCAGTCCCACCACATGGAGTATAATAATGTAGCCAGCGTATTTTTGAAGCATAATCTACGTGTCACACATATCCCTTCAAGCAAGCGTCAAAGCAAGTTTGTTACCGTGAAGGATCATTTGCGCGACAACATATAACCTGCAGTGACATACAGAATTCCATGTACTGACTGCAACAATGTTTACATCGGCGAAACTGGCAAGAGCACAAACCTGACGCATCGGACGCTGTAGCTGAACAGGGTGAAACACATAATGATAACATCGGCGGAGACAGCGCCGCCGTCTAAGCTAAAGAGATGAAAATGTCATCAAGGCTGCTACAGGAATCATTGAACAATGAAGCAAACACTCACTCTAAATAGGAAAAATGGAAATCAGCCGGCAATCTACTGACGCTAATTACATCACGTACTACACACTTAAAGAACGACCGGACCTTGGCCATCTTAATAAACAAGAAACCCGTGCAGGTTCCGAAACGTAAATCGTAACCTTGACACGGTTAGTGACCTTCAACTTTTTCCAAGCTCCTATAGACACCAGCGTATCTGTCCGTCCAGAAAAACGAAGGCGCACACGCGGCAGCCCGAGCAAATCTACCCGCACCACAACACACGGACGAGCACAACTACTCACATTTTCTGACCACATAGTAAGAACACCTGAACATTACCGGTAAGTAGGCTACACGCTAAACACGAATCTGTCAGTATAAGAATTCCTAGCAGGTCATGTGTTAAATGAACTCCCGTGTCTGTAGTATGAACAATGTTGCACAAGAATATATCTGCAACATACTGTAATAAAATTTTTAACGTGACAGCGTTAAGGTCCCCGTGTCACAGAAAATCCCTCCACCTCCTCCTCGGAATGTGCGCCACTGCCCCAACAGATAGCGCGCGACGGCAGCGCCTCCCGCCTGTCTCGTTCGTGCGCAGTGGGCCCGTGCGGGCACGCAGGAATCACGCGGTCAGCGGCGGACAACGCAGCGCACATCCAAGGCGCGTTCACCACGAAGATAGCGGCTTGCGGCCCGTTCGTTCGGCGCGGAAGCTATGCTGGCGTTCGTGGCATCGGGTTTGTCGAGAACGATATGCCGACGAACTACGACTGCAACTTGAGTCCCGCGCATTTCGGTAAGGCAGCGCTTCTACGTGTTTGCCGCTTCGCGCGTCCGTTTAACCCGTACGTAGCCGAGCGATTTGTCTAACGGGCAAGGCGTCGCGCCGAACGCGCGATGGCGTTCCGTGGACTCCCTGGCAGTGCTACAACACGCTGTCGCGCTCCACTCTTAAACGCAAAGCTTAAGCGTCCTCCGATATTTTTTTTGCTCTATGTGATGAGTTACAAGAACTACATCGCCTGTTTTCATTACCTTTAGAGACGGAAATAACTTTTATCTAATTCTGCATGAGAATTATTCAATGGCCGGTAGTTAGCCTTACTGTTTACGCGTAAGTGTAACAGGACTGGCATCGCACTTAACTAACCAAGAACTGTTATCCGTATGTTCAATCAAACAGCTTAGAGCGCTTGTCTCGGTCTTGACATTCTGGCTCACGTTATTTGCGCCGGCCGTTACATTACTGCGCCGTTCCAACCGTACCACAAAATCAATTCAAAATTTCGCGAACCACCAGGTCTGAGTTGACTGCTGCCCTCGTTCGACGCGCAACGCACTTGCGATAGCTAGAACCCCAGCTATTAAAGGGAGGCTGAGGCGGTTTTCAAATCTGCTAACCTACTCGGATTTTCAAGTATACTCATTCTTGATCATGTTTGTGAAATTATTTTTTGAATTGTTGCAAAAGCAGCGGCCCAATCACAGATTAAAAGCTTACCGTTCAAAGCTCTCGCTTCCCGAGAGAGCATAAAAAAGGATAACAGCGGAGAGAAAGCCTCCTCCATGTCGGCCCGTGTGACCTCATTATGAGTAGCCGGAGACCCTACCCTCCGAGTCACCCGAGCGTGCTTTCAGCGCGCGTTGTTTCTCGTGTTGCCTGCGTTGTGGACGTACTCAAAAGTGTGTCAACCAAGGTTTGAGCACCCGACCACGTGCAGCAGATCCAACATGAGGTACTGCTGTGCGTTCGGGTGTACGAGCACTTACGGCCGCGATGATGTCGCCTTCCACACTTTCGCGAAAAATCAAAAGCTCGCAGCGCTGTGGGTTGTTGCTGTGAATAGGGATAATTTCAAACCGACCAAAGCAAGCCTACACTGCTCGAAGCATTTTTGTGACAGCGACTACGTGCAGAGGTTGTCCCTAATGCGAACAGATCGAGCCGCTCGCAACATGCACAGCGCGAGTCGTTATTCAACACGTCTTATACGTCATTCAATTCCTGAACCTCTCCTCTTGCTCCCATGGAGTAATTCTAGGATGGGACTTTCTGAGCACTCCGCAGTGGTCGATTGGGCCCGTGCCGAAGTTACCTTCTCTGCCATGCATAGCGCCTCCCCGGCAGCAGCGTCTCCTCAATATTCAGCCAAAGTACACCTCTCACGATGTCCAGCTCTCTGTACACTCCTCCGTCCTTTTATCCCTCTCGTGCGACTCACCACGCGACCAACCGGCCGTCCTTCTACTCTTTACTCCCTCCGAGTTATTTCTTCGCCGCAAGAACATGCCGCGTCCCTTCGCTGTCCTCACGGTGACGTCCAGGACGACAGCCACGCTCGTCAGCACCCCTCTGTCATCTCCAGTGACCCTGATTCATGGTGAATGCCTTGAGTGCGTCGAACCGGTAAACTCCTGCAACTCGTCGACGAACGAGAAACTGTTCTTGCTTCATCGCTGGACTCTCTTACTCCTGTTCCCCTGTCAACCCAACTGCGTCTGACATCCTGTATAGCGCCATCGATCAAGATCTCAAGATCTCACTTCTCCCTACCGTGACCAGCTGTTCGACCTTTTGCATCAATTTCGTTCATCGTTTTACGCGTGCCAGTCTCCCCTCGGGCGTTCATCAGATGTCCGCCATACCATCGATACTGGCTCCCATCCACCTCTGCGACAGCTCCCATATCGCGTGCCAGCGACAGAGCGTCGAGTCCTCACCGAGAAAGTGCACGACATGCACGAGCGCGGGATTATACAGCCGTCGAACAACCCTTGGTCATCCCCGGTCGTGCTGGTTGGGAAGAAAGATGGTTCCATAAGACTATGTGTGGATTATCGCCGCCTGAACACAATAACTAGGAAAGACGTTTATCCTGTGCCACTCATCGATGACGCCCTCGATTGCCTGCAAGGTGCGGAATTCTGTTCATCCCTGGATCTGCGTTCTGGATAAGGCGCCCGTGTGCTGTGCGATGTCAGTGAACGTTAAAGATCCCCAGGTGGTCGAAATTATTTCGGAGCCCTTCACTACGGCACCTCTTTCTTCCTTTATTCTTTTACTCCCTCCTTTATCCCTTCCCTTACGACGCGGTTCAGGTGTCCAACGATATATGAGACAGATACTGCGCCATTTCCTTTCCCCAAAAACCAATTTAAAAAAATAAGAAAAATACTGGCAAATTCTCATGGCCGAATGCGACTGTGAAAAAACTGCTTTCGTCATGCCTGACAGATTATACGAATTTAACGTCATGCTATTTGGTCTTTGCAATGCCCCCGCAACCTTCGAACGCATGATGGATAACGTCTTGCGTGGCTTGCGCTGGAAGACGTGTCTTTGCAACCTCAACGACATCGCCGTTTTCTCGGCCGACGTCTCCACACACCTGACTCGCCTGCGCCAAGTGTTGACCTGCCTCTCCACCGCCGGCCTGCAATTAAATTTGAAGAAATGCCACTCCGGAGCTCGCCAACTGATCATCCTCGGCCATGTCGTGTCCAAAGCGGGCATCCTTCCGAATCCGGCAAAGCTTCGCGCGGTTGCCGACTTTCCAAAGCCGTCTACTCTCAAAGAATTGCGCAGTTTCATTGGCCTCTGTTCGTACTTTCTGCGCTTCATACGAAATTTCGCTACCATCATTTCGCCTTTGACGCGGCTTCAAGCCCAGAGCTCTGTGTCGTCATGGTCCTCTGAGTGCGATGAAGCTTTTGTTACTTTTCGTCGACCCCTTACTTCAACCCCCATCCTTCGCCAGTACGACCCTAACGCCCCGACAGAGATACGCACGGATGCTAGCAGCGTGGGCATTCGTGCTCTGCTCGCCCAGCGAATACCTGCATTCAAGAATACGTTGTCGCCTATGCGAGCCGCACGCTGTCCAAGGCCGAGATCAATTACTCCGTCACAGAAAAAGAATGTTTGGCCATTCTCTGGGCGATAACCAAATTTCGACCATACCTCTACGGTCACCCTTTCGACGTAGTCACCGGTCACCACGCTTTGTGCTGGCTGTCATCGTTGAAGGATCCATCGGGTCGCCTTGGCAGCTGGGCTTTGCGCCTTCAGGAGTACGACATTCGAGTCATCTACCGCTCTCGCCGCAAGCACTCTGACGCTGACGCCCTCTCCCGGTCTCCCCTGCCTTCCGAAACTGCGACCATCTCGAGCAATGACTCCGTGCTGTCCTCATTGCGCCCATCAAACATGCTTGTGGAACTGCGTAAGAACCCGTGGATTACATCTCTCGTGCACCATCTGTCTGGGCGACCTACGGCGGCAGCCGCTCGCTCCCTTCGGCTACAAGTCCGCCACTTCACTCTGCATGACGGTCTCCTCTATCGTAGTAATTACATGCCCGACGGTCGAAAATGGCTCCTCGTCATTGCTCGCCAACTATGGGCTGAAGTCGGCGCCTCTTTCGATGCCGACCCCCAGGGTGTTCATGTTGCTGTTTTGAAAACCTACACTATACTTCGGCACAGGTGTAACTGGCGTGGAACGTGCAGATTTTTACGCAAGTATGTTCACTGAAGCCTTGATTACCAACGCCGCAAGTCCCCACAACAGCGTCTTTCTCGCCCGCCGCAGTCAATACCTTGCCCGTCCCTTTGATCCCGTCGGCATCGACCTTTCCCCTTCTGGCAACCGTTGTGTTATAGTCGCCATAGACCATCTCACGCGCTATGCTGAAACAGCGGCTCTTCCGGCGGCTACAGCGCGATACGTGGCTCTCTTCATTCTCCCCTACGGCGCCCCTCGTGAGCTTCTGAGCGACTAAGGCCGCATGTTTTTATCAGAGGTTGTCCAGGCGCTCTTCGCAGAATGCCGCACCGTTCACAGAACCCGAACAGCGTACCGTCCTCAGACCAACGGCCTCAACGAACGGTTTAACCGGACACTCGGTGACATGCTCACCAAGTATATCAGTCCCGACCATTTTAACTGGGACCTCGTCCATCCGTTCGTCACCTACGCTAATAATGCCGCCATCCAGTCCACCACCGGATATTCTCCGTTCTTTCTTCTTTATGGCCGGGAACCTACAAGTATGCTTGACACCATTCTTCCCTACCACCTTAATGCATCCGACTGCGCAACTGCTTCTGATATTGCCAAGTATGCCGAGGAATGGCGCCAGCTCGCCCGTTCCCTCGCGTCCGATTAACAGAATCGACAAAAAGAGCGCCGAGATTCTAGTGGTCAAACTCATGTACCCCTTCCCATCGGCTCACTTGTTTGGCTCTGTATTCCTGCTGGCTCTCCTGGCCTGTCGCCAAAATTCCAAGCCAAATATCGCAGATGTTACCGTGTTCTGTCTCAACATTCCCCTGTGAACTATGTCGTAGAACCATTGACACCCTCCTCTGACCTTCGCCGTCGTGGCCGTGAAACGGTGCATATCAGTCGTGTGAAGCCTTACCATGACCCCTTGATCTGCACTACACCTTGAGGCGCCAGGATTTATTCATTTATTACAGATACCTGCAGCGCCCGGAGGCAATATTGCAGGGGGAAAGCAGAATGACTTCTTCCACATAACTGCAGCGTAAAAAATTACGAGCACAAAAAGGGAGAAACACATACGACACGGACAAATGACTTCTGCTCGTTTGGCCGAAAGTACAGAGGATAACAAAAATACAATAAAAATTTGACTTCAAAAATACAAATACAAAAAAGTACAAAATACAACTAATAATAGATGAGGAAAAGCATGCACTGAAGGAGAATATCCGCGCTCCAAAAAAAAAACACTAATGAAATGAAAAGACACGCGCAAAATAACTGCACGCCACGTCACACATCATATAAGGATGCGCGGAATTGACCTTCCATGCAGCACTCAGTGACGCTGACCAGCAGCCTGTTCCACTCATTGATCGTCCGTGGAAAGTACGAAGCCTTGTAAATATCTGTTTTATATTTAATCTCTCGGATCTAACTCTGATGATCAAGTCGTCTAGAAAAAAATGAGGCTGAAGCAGGTACCTGTCTTTTTCAATGCTCAACCTTCCAAAATAGATGCGATGCATGATTTGCAAACTCGAATGTTTCCTACGGTTAGCTAAGGATCTCCAACCAAGGTGGTTTTTAACAGACGTGACACTAGTTGCGAAGCTATAATTATTGTACACAAATCTCGCAGCATTACTCTGGACGCGCTCGAGCATGTCACATAAGCAAGCAAACTGGTGGTCCCATAGGGCGGGGATATTCAAGAATGGGTCGTATGTAAGTGAAATACAGGAGTTGTTTGTCATTAGACCGCGCTTTATTGAAATTTCGTTTTAAGAGATTTAGTATTCTGCAGGCCTTGGATGCGATATACTCAACTTGCCTCGTCCACGTTAGGTTAGATGTAAAATAAACACCTAGATACTTGTATTCAAGTAATTTTGCAAGGGAACATTATGTAATGAGTAACTTGTTTGTAAAGGGGAACGCTTTCGAGTGAAGGAAATAAAGTGGCATTTTTTAGCGTTGAAATACATTTGCCATTTTGAGCACCAGCACTGGATAGAATCCAAGTTCTGCCGAAGTTTTAACTTATCAGAGGAACTTTCCACAGCATGGTAAATGACACAGCATATAGCCGAGCTCTGCAGGTATGATCCAAGACAATATCATTGATATAATTTAGAAAAAGAAGAGGTCCAAGAACAGACCCCTGCGGCACACCTGAGGAAACATTTACATAATCTGAGTGCGAACCATTAATCAAAACATGCTTCATATGCGGCCTTGAAAGTACGAATGAAGGCAATAGATGACAGTGGGGTAGAGACCAAGACACCTTAACTTATCCAATAATAGTAAATGAGGTACAGAGCCAAAGACTTTCTTAAAATCTAGAAATACGCAATCTATTTGAGAGCCACGGTCATAGGAAGAAAACAGATCATTACTAAACTCAAGCAATTGAGTAGTAAAAGAAAAACCTAACCGAAAGCCGTGCTGAACTTCTGTAAAATACTCATGAGAGTCAAGGTGTTTTATGACTGCGCAATATATTATGTGTTCCAACGTTTTATAGCACACACTGGTTAAAGAAATCGGTCAATAATTAACACTGATTTTTGAGCGGCTTTTATGCACTGGTACTGCATTTGCATGGTCCCATTCATTTGGCAGAGACGCCGATTTAAGAGATTCTCGGAACAAGATCACTAAGTAATGAGAGATTTCATTCGCGCATGACTTTAAAACAATGTTACGAACACCATCAGGACCCCCATAAGGACAGTCATCGTCGCTTTCCGGAACCCTGTAACGGTCTCCGGAGAGCAGACGAACGGCTTCTTCTCAAAATTTTTACAAATGCAATGCTGTGCCCGGCAGTATTGAAACACTTCAATTCAGAATTTGATTGTGGCTGTAGGCTGTGCGGAGCGACGTTTTCGGACGTTTTCCATATGGTCTGGGCCTGCCCTTCCAATCCCCACCCTTCCCAATCCTTCATCTCCCACACTTCTAGGGAGGCTTGGGAGGCGGCGCTGCTCAACTGCCATGACCTGCAGTCCCAACGGACCTTGGTCGCCAGGGCGCGAGCGGCGCTAGACGCCATTGGGGCTCCGGAATAGGGGCTCCACCTAGATTTGTGAGGACCTGGGCCATAGGGCCTGGGCCCAAACACCTCCTTGTAAATAATAAATGTTTACCACCACCACCACCGGCAGAAGATGAATTGATAACACTAAGCAATTTTAACATGCCTTGGTGAGTAAAAACCAATTCAGACATGGTTTCAGTGACAGATTCACGAATTAACGGAAGTTATCCGATGTACCCTGGCGCAAAATCAGATTGAAAAAAAAAAGCATTAAAGCAGCAAGCGTTATCACGATCATTAATAAGAACTTCACCATCGAAGTCTAAATTCGAGATTCTAACTGGTTCACGTCCGCAGTGCTCCAAAAACGCCCACAATTTCTTGGGATTATTACGGAGCTTTGATCCCAAGTCATTTAAAGAGCTATCCTCAAGAGATTTAATTTCATTTTTTAGTGTAGTGCCAAGAGCACGAATCGACTGCAATACTGCAGGACAGCAATTTTTTTTTGTATGATTCTAGAAGGCGATGATTCTTCCTGATAAGCCGTCTGGTTTGCCGCGTGATCCACGGTTTGTACCAGCGGCGCTTTTGAGAAAGATTTTTGAATGAGATGCACTGATAAATTAGGCATTCCAGCTTATTCCTGAAAACTTCGCAAAGGAAACTGCCATCAAAATTCTGGCTTCTGGCTAAGATTAATAAATTCCGGAAGGAAAGAGGCAAGTTCGTTCACCATTGATGTATAGTCGCCCTTATTAAAAAAGAAAACCTTTCGAGGTCGACCTCTTGGAACGAAATATGAAAAATTTCGAACATTAGCGACAACGCAACTGTGGTCGCTTATTCCTGGTATGATCACAGTGTCACGCAATACTGAAGGCCGTTTGCAGAGCAGTAAATCTGACACTGAAGATGAGTGCTCAGTTTTCCGTGTAGGCTCAGTGACGCACTGATATAAGTCATTAGTAGTAATTAATTCATAAGCTGATGAAGACAATGAAGAATGGCTCGTAAGAAGAGGTTTTTAGTCTACCCATTTGAAATCAGGCATGTTGAAGTCCCCAACAACAAGAAAGTCATTTTTTAAGCTGAGTAGAAATTCAGACAGCGATCTGAAAGCGTCAGGGTTGCTAGCGGAAGAAGGACGGTAGACCAAGCCAATAGCCAAATTCTTTCCATTGTTTAGGCGAAAGTTGCACCATACTGACTTGCAACCAACTAGGGGCGCAGTTATAAATGAAGAGCTAAAACACTGGTCAACAAGTAAAAAGACCCCTCCACCATGCAAGTGTCGATCACTACGGTACGCGTCATAACCGGTGGGAAATATTTCAGAGTTGAGAACTGAATTATCCAGCCTTGATTCAAGGACAATTATAACATGAGGTTTTACAGAGTAAACAAGAGTATCAAATTCATCAGTTTCATTTTTGATACTCCTGCAATTCACGACGAGAGTTATTGATTTAAAATTTGATGGCGCCAAGGGCACGCAATGAAAGGTGAGCACGAGTAGCGGAGCGGGCAGTTGCCGTCCTTTTTGTCATTCTCACAGCTCAACGACTCGGTCATATTCAAAATCATAGACAAAACACTTTTTGTTGCCAAGGAGCTTATCAAATCGCAACATGGCTCCTGTCATCTCCGGGGGCAATTGTAACGACGAAGATCTGTCAACGCGGTAGCGGCAGTGCTATCGATTAGCGCGCACTGCTGGCTGGCTCTAGAACGACCGCCGACGCCTAGAAGAACCCCGTTCAGCGCCTGGTTCTCTCAGGGCTATTAAACCCCCTTTCACATCTTTTGTAATCAACCCTGTTAAATTACCCTACCGTAGCCTATCATCATCATCATCATTATCAGGCTGACTACGCCAACTGCAGGGCAAAGGCTTTTCTCATGTCTCTCCAATTAACCCTGTCCCGTCCCAGCTGCGCCCACCATATCCCCACAAGCTTCTTAATCTCATCCACCCCCCTAACATTCGTCCGCCCAAGCTCTTTCTTTCTCTTGATTTCGACTAGGGTGTCATTAACCCGCGTTTGTTTTCTCACCCAGTCTGCCCGCTTCCGGTCTCTTAACGTTAAACCTATCATTTTTTCCGTTCCATAGCTCGTTGCGTTGTCCATACATGGAAGATGAAGTGGTTTAAAAAAAATGAGTTTCGAGTAGTAATCTATACATTTGTATCCTGTCAAGTCTAATATAGCATTTAAAGCTGCCGAAAACAATGATATGAACATTTTTTTAAATAAATAAGCAGCAACCGCCGCAGGCTGCTTCAAACGGGCAGTCTCCGCTTGTGATGGGTCGAAAGCTTATTGACGTCACCGTTGCCATCTCGGATGTTGTCGTTTCACGTGCTTGGAGAAGCGGCGGGTTTTCGCAGCTATACAGTTTATTTATCGACAGATATTCGTGATTATGGAATCTCTGTTTTTCCCGAAAGATGTTTGCGCTTCTCCGTATATGTTCGAGCCCCCAGATTCCCCGCAGATGCGACAAACACTGGAAAATGACAGCTCGGACTCGACTGGTAGCCGAAGAGAGGTGGCAACATTTTCTCGCGTTAGAAACACTGACTGGTACGTATTTCTATTGTTTTCAGTGTACACGGGCGTGTAAATGAACAAGCGAAAGGAAAATAATATATTACGCATTGTTGAAAAGATTAGAGTGCGTCATCATCCCGGAGTGGTAGCACGTCGCGCAGGGGAGGTTGCACAGTCGGGTGCATAGATGCGTTCGATATGTGCATGCATTCAGGGAAATTGGTTTTAAGTCCTTCAAAGCGGCTACGTTTCGAATAGTCGCTCACTGTAGCCAAAAATCGCTTGCAGGCTATGTTATGCAAGGCTGTGAAGTAAAGAGCGCGATCTATACTGCACGCTTCGGCAGCAAGTATGGTCTGAAGCACCGCGCGCGGGCAAACATATGTGCTAGTAAGAATACTTGGGCACTCAGGTGCCATGCAGCACAGTTTTTTCACGCATCTCCGTCTCGTGAGCTTGAAAACTGCCAATTCTCGGCGCTCAAGTCCCAACGCTGAATGGAGCAGAGCAACGCTGCACGACTCTTTTGCTATAAACACATTACGCTAACCGCATGAGCACGGGATGACAATGGGGACCGTTTCGTGATTTGATCCTTTGCGTGAAGCCCGCCGCGGAGGTTCAGTGTTTTCGTGATTTTGTACTTCGCCGTTAAATCCGCCATGGTGGTTGCGATTTTGGTGTTCGGCTGCTGATCCCGAATTCGCGGGTTCGAACCCAGCCACGACGGCAGTATTTCGATGGAGGCGAAAGATAGAAACACTCGTGTGCTGTGCAATTAACCCACGACTTAGGGATCAGCAGCGGAACGCAAAAATCGCAACTACCATGGCGGATTTCACGGTAAAAGACAAGATCACGAATACGGT
The DNA here is from genome assembly GCA_030143305.2 of Amblyomma americanum. Classification (NCBI taxonomy): domain Eukaryota; kingdom Metazoa; phylum Arthropoda; class Arachnida; order Ixodida; family Ixodidae; genus Amblyomma; species Amblyomma americanum. Next base: position 164,662 of record JARKHS020031325.1, on the reverse strand, counting down.
AGTAATAATTCTTCTGCTCTTGAAACAGTGGTCCCTGTAGTCATCTCCACTACGGTGTCCCTCATAGCCCATGGGTAGCTTCACCACGGTAGACCACGCATTTTACAATTTACCTTTGTGTGAGTGCTTTGCCAATGAAGATTTTTTATCTCAGGTGTTCCTGCAAGCACTGTATTGCAATGAAGGTTAAGGAAGACCGTTTCTGCTGCCAAGAGATAAGTGAAATTGTGCAAAATCAAAAACAGCCAAGATGCATCTCTACCACAAAAAAAAATATCAGAGGTGTGTGCCTAAACAGGACGGTGCTTGAGGTAGCACTCGTAGAGCAAGACATCAGCTCGAGCTCAAGCAACACGGACAGTGTTAATAGGTCAGAGATCATACAAAAACTTGAAACGATGGCGACATCTATGATCTTTATTCACACAGGACAATGAGGTACACGGCTTATTCCCAGTTTGTGCGCCTTACGTAGAAAAGGCTAGGCAAGTACAACAGGAGGATCTTGCCAAGCTGTGTTTTGAATGCGATTCGAAAGAAATATCCATCCAAGAATGAAAGTTATACAGGATTCCAGGAGACGTGTGCTTCTCTTGACGAAAGTGCATGCATATTATTAAAAGTGGCTTTCTATGCGCATGTGACTTCCCTCCAAGTGACGATTACATTTTATCACTCTTAGGGTTCGTGAAAAGCCTGATCACCCCCATGCAGGCCCTATCTGCACCCCTCAAGGAAGAGCTTCAATTGTGGATCAGAACAAAGCGGCAGTACAAAACGCATTATTTTCCTGCTGTATCAATGGCCTGTTGTCTTCGTAGTAAGAAAATGTTTTGCGTAGTCAAATTAGTGTAATTGATGTGTAGAGTACGTCCAGTAAACTGACTTTTTTAAAGCCTGTGCATCAGTACACTGAGCAGAGCAAGCCCAGAATAACAAGCACATGCATCACTGATTTCTTGCTCATTGCCAAATTTTTGGTCTTTTGTTTCATTGTTTCAGTTTGATACCAAAGCTGTCAAACATATTTGGATGTTACCTATTTGCAAAGATATCGAGTTGATATGCAAGAAATGAAAACCCACTATTCTTACCCGTGCAATGCTTGGGCATGGGAAATGTTGGATGATAGTTCTGAAATTCTGCCATTTAACAGCTGCTAATCCTTACTTTCATATATGTAGAAAATTAGTAGTTCTTTGTACAAGAAAAAAAATTCTATGGGAATAACATCAGAAAATTATGCCGATTTCGGAGCCTCGTAAGTGTAAAACTGCACAAAAAATACTACGTACAATAAATCAATGTCATTATTCAAAACCATCCCACTACGTAGTGATGTAGTAGTGGCCATTGAGATTTGAGGCAGTTTTGCTGGTAGGGCTAGCTCTAGCCGTTAGTGATCTTACAACAGATCTTGTGCTTCGGCTGCTGACAATTGAACTTCAATATTCTTGGGCAGTGTAATTTGTGCAGTGCTGTGAGGAATATTAAACCTAGTTTTTTTCCTCAAAATCAGTTCAGTCTTCTCCACATGAGGGAAACCGCTGCTAGGGGGTGGAGGAGTTGATAGGCTTTTGTTCTGATCATCAGTTCTGTCTTCCCCACATGAAGGAAACTGCTGCTGAGGGGTGGAGGAGTTGAAATGCCACTGTTTTCACTGTCGCTCAGCATAGGCTCCTTGACTTCAGACACGACCAGGTTTAGCAGCTTCTGGACATAGCCTGCGTAATAACCATTTGAAAGGGTATGAGCAACCTGTGGCAATTACTTTGTTTAAATGCTTACGGTATGTGGGCTCTTCCTTGACAGGGTACGCAGCAGGATCCCCTCCTCTTGCCTTTAGATATTTTACCTGCCACCGTGCAGTTCCATGCTTTGTTGCTTCCTGCAGTCTTCCACTATTTTCGTTTTCGTGGAGCACTGCTAGTGTCGTCCTGAAAATGCACACAGTTTACTATATACTAGAAAATAGCTGCAGCAAAAAACACCACCGACTTCTGTGCATTCCTCAGGGGCAACCCAATCCAAAACATGTAAGCGCATTAGTGACTCTTTCATCGACGAGTGAACTGCTCTTATAAAACATGGTATCAGTAGTTCTGTTATTCATGTGGCAGCTCTTTACGTATCTCTCATAACCCATGTGCAGCTCTGGGATTTAAATTGCAGGTGTCAATCAATGACTTTGCTCATGTTTGGCACAGCTATTTTCCTTTCCATCTTGCTTTTCATGCAAGTCGTACAGCAATGAAAATATTTGGTCGCTAGTACTTACCTGTCCTTCATTCCAGGATAACAATACTGGCAAAATTTGGGAGCAAACTAAAGCAGAAGGCTATGGAGCACCTCCAAGCCGTACGTCTGAGTTGACGTCGACAGCTTTCTTGAAGGCCTTGGTGTCTAGAGTGAAGAGAAACAATTTTTCTCATCAATACACAAATCAAGAGCGAAAAACAAGTTTTGCTGAGATTTTATTACTCACACCAGAAACCATATTAAACTGTTATCTATGAATAAGATCCAGCAGATATTAATAGATGATGACAAAGAACACACAACCTGATAGAATTTTGAATGTTTCGAGATCACACGCAAAAAAATTTGCAAGTTGAAACAGGATAGGAAAGAGGGTCCCTAGAATGACTTGACCTGTTAGCGACTTTTTTGCTCTTGCCATTGTGTTTGTGACAGCCATGTCAAAGATGTTGCCTAGAAGCTACGACAATTACTGGCATAAAATAAAGCATGGGCTGAAGAAGCAAAATTTCTGCCCAGTGTAGCACCTCAAAATGTTCACCGGCGAATGGCGTGTGGTGACCTGTGGTAGAAGAGAAGTAGAAGCCTAGTAAACGAGCCTGTCATACTTAGTGTTGCAAATTGCCTGTGCTAGCAATGAATCTCCAGAAAATTGTTCCTGTCAACAAATATATTAAATCTAGATTTCAAACTGTGCACTTTAAAGGTGGAGTGAGGTAATCCTACTATAATGCTGAATGTGGGATAACACTGTCATAAAAGACGACGGACAGAAGAGGATACCTTCATGAAGCCACTCCTTGGGTTCAATATCTCCATGCAGGCAATCAGGGAACAATTTATTGTCATGCCCATGGATGTCCCTGATGTGGTTCAGGATTGATTTCCACTTTGGAGCAATCAGCTTCTTGTGGCCATAACTTGACGCTGCAGCCCAGTTGGCAATAGATTTTTTCCATAATTTCAACTCGCTGCAACTTGCTTGTTTGTCAACTGCAACAAGCTTCTTCGAGACACATGATATAAGGTTTATCGAAAAGGGGGCAATCGATACAGCTGTCACGTACACAGTTTTATTGCAGATATAACATTCGCTTGAACCAGTGAAAAGAAAAACGCTGCTAGAACATACCTATCACCACATGCCACAAATCAAATTGATGTGTGATGTTGTTTAAGTTTTTTTGCAGAAAGCTTTTGATCTACACATGTCTGTTGGTCACAACTGCGTGAAATTTAATGTTGTGGCAGGCAAGAAATTCCAGGGCAAGCTCAAAGCCGCCAAGCTCCATTCTACAGCTCCCACAAACCTCATTTGACTGAAATATATGGCACACAGCTTTGAAAATGATGTGCAGGAAAATAACACCTGAGAAGGGTAGCAATAACAGCGACAATGAATCATCCCTCAAAAAGAAATCACCGTGCACCCTATCGAGCATAGCATCTATAAAAGGTGTAACAAATGCCGATAGTAAATAACAATGCATTATCAACACAAACAAACCTGCACAAGCTCGAAGTGAAGAACCTCGTTGCTTTTGAGGTTCATGAATGTGTACGTGCAAAATTTGGCGCTGTAGCCTGGAGAGCTGGCTCATCCGTTACTAGCAAGTCTGACCGCACTCTTCATGGCGTCTTCTAGAAGTATCTTCTGTTCCTCTTTCCAAACCTGAAAACGGTTTGGATATCAAAAAATGCAATGGGGCTAACATAAGCAAAGCCTCTGGGATGCCTACTCACTCTGTCGATGGCTGACCACAGATGAACACGCTGTAGATTAAAGAATGTTCTTCTAGTGGCTAGCTGCACGTCAATAGAGTTCAGCATCCTCAACGTAGCAAAGGGGTTCAATCCAGAAAAAAAGACTGCGGCATAAAGCTGCAAGTTTAAAATGGGCTGCTTCCGGACTACTTCCTGGTTAGTTCAGAAAAATTGGTGGCCAGAAGAACATTCAGAGCGCACATGCACAAGCGGGCCTCGGCAATCAATAACTGTATTGCAGTGTGCAAGACATCTGTAGCTCTGTTGCATACTTTGAAAAGTTCCGTCAAGAGCTTCTCTTGAACGAAAAAAATCTGTTTCTTTGTTGTTCTCCTTCTCTGTAGGTTTTGTCACAAAACTCTTCACGTCTGCAAGAACCAATGGAGTAAACACTGTTACAGTAAATCTCAATAAAACACAGACCTCTTGTTTTCTTTGCATTAATGGAAAGAAAAATGATAGTTGTAGAGTTAAGAGACCGGAAGCGGGCAGAGTGGGTGTGGGAACCAACGCGGGTTTATAACAACCTAGACGAAATCAAGAGGAGGAAATGGGCTTGGGCAGGGCATATAGTGTGAAGGGAACATAACCACTGGTCCTTAAGGGTAACGGAATGGATTCCAAGAGAAAATAAGCGTAGAAGGGGGCGGCAGAAGGTTAGGCGGGCGGATGAGATTAAGAAGTTTGCGGGCATAGGGTGGATGCAGCTGGCAAAGTACAGCTGGCAAAGGAGAGACATGAAAGAGGCCTTTGTCACGCAGTGGGTGTAGTCATTATTATCATGATCATGAATGTTTTAAGCAATCCTAAGGGGTTAGCTTGATTGTGGCACATTAGTAATTAAAAGTCTGGTGCTGCAAAGATCTCAGTACTAAGCTGGTGGCAGGAATACTGAAAACATAATCCTCTGCTAACTCACCCAGAGGGCTGTAATCAGTACTTTTGTCATATGGCAATTGCTCAGTGTCCATTGACAATTCCACTTCGCTGCCACACTGCAGTTAAGATGGCACAGTAGTCTGCACTGTTGCATCTGTAGTGGTGCCGCCGACTTGGATACCTAAAGATGAATGTACGTGAGGTACACAGAGTTTGCTAATTAACTTCACACACTATTTAAACTGAATGTAGCTGCTGACACTAACCCTTGACTTAGAGACAGCATCATTACTTTATACTTTGCTGTATGCTGAAAAATAGGCCTGCATGCAGCATACTAAATTTTTTACATACCATTGGACACACCACTTAGTCTTGCTTGAAGGGAGCGTGAAGCAGTACGCTTTTGTAACCTTGCTTCTGATGCTTTGCTACGTGTTGGATCTGGCGCCGGTGTTTGCATAGACTTGTCTACAGTAGAAGCTGCTTGGCAGCTGCTTGGAAGGTGTTCGCCGCACCTTCACCTCGGTTGTTCTCTGCTGAAGCAAGCTCAAACAGAATAGCCTCAGCAGCTTGTGCTTCACTGGCACCAATCACTTCTACAGCAAGCTCAGCTTGATCTGGCACACTTGTAGAAACAATAGTGTTTTTATTGTTACAAGAACCAGGCTCAATTTGAACTGGCACACCTGTAAAGTAAATATTGTTTTCGTTGAGTGTTGCTGAATATTAAGTGCCTGTAGGCATACATGGTAGGGCATGCAGTACATATTTAATTTATCTTACTTGTAATCACGACGTCAGATGTTTCCACAGTGTCATGAATATTTCCTAGAAGTTCAGCCAGAATCTGCAGGGAGGTGCGATAAGCAGTGCATGCATACAAATATGACCAGGCTAGCCGACAATTAACTCTCGTATATGTGAGCTCCTCTGTATTAGTTTGGCTGCAGTAAACCACAGCCTTGACCAAAAGGCATTGACAGCTTGCGATGATTGTCGCTCATAGTCGATAGCGGAGTTTATCAACGCACTCGTTAAGCGGCTGACGCGTTTACAACCCATGCGCAAAGCGGCCGACACGTTCACGAGCGCACGGACGACAGCACACATTAGGGGCAACAGCTGTGCCTTCGGTGCATTACTGTGCAGCTCGCGCTTTCGTAAATATAAATACACTTTTCTGAAGAACTACATTTTGCTAACTTAACCGAAAATATGAATGCTGCTCGTTGGAGCTCTTACCTCTAGCTTTCTTCTTTTGGAGAAAGCTGCTTGGTGGCGGCGACGCGCGTCAATGCGCGAAAACCGAAGAAAAGACGCCAGGGTTGAGCCGAGCAGATTTCAGTGTGAAGCCCATCGCCCGTGTCAGCGACAGGTTCCGGTGGCAATCCGTGTCACGAAAGTGATATGAGCAAAGCACACTGTTCCATGAGGGCATGCAGTTCTTTTGACCGCTGCCGTCCGCCGTTTAGCAAGCGCCTTGTCTTTAGGGAAGTGGTGGAAAGCAACATCGTCACGGCCATTTGTGTTCTTGATGCCGTATGCCGCACAGAAAAACGGCATGCTGAGCGCTAAGCTTTGTTTCTCTGCCTGGGCCCCTTGTTGGAAACCAACTTATCAAATACACTCGAATACACATACAAAAAAACACGCAGGCGACGTCTTCTCAGCGGCGCTGGTCAGCTGGTCGCAGCAAAAGCACAGGGAGTAAATTTGCCGGGCTCATCGCAAGGCAACGATAACGTCATTTCCAGTCACTTCCACTTCACTCGCCCGACTTCCTCCGCGCTCCGCACATAGCGGGAGGCGGATCATCAAGCGAACTTTATTCGAGCATTTTGTAATTTCTCCGTGGAAAATTCCGTCAAAAACTTCACAGAAGCAAAATGTGATATGATTACATGCTTAATGTCAGGTATCTTCAAGTCCTGTAACCTCTTCACATTCCCTTTAGCAAGAGCTGAACCGTTTTCGTTAGCCTCCACGTTTCTGCCCCGTAGGCGAGTGCCGATAAGATATTGTTATTGGTAAGATATTGGCAAATTTTCATTCAGACCTCAAAGAACCTGCCATATGGATTGCACCTGATGGCCTATCATATAGCCTAAATAGGTAATCAGGATGCGACCAAAGTGGTCGGCACAACAACCCGAAGTGCACGAATGGCCGCACCACTTAAATTCCCTAAACACCACGCGTTTAAAGCAAGCTCGCTAGTATTTTGTTAAAAATAGGCTCTTTGATGCAACAGTATGAATTTTGCGGTAGAGTAATATTAAGTTGGCGGACACTCGAAAACCGCTGAACTGTTCTTACCAGTTAGCTCGTTAGAAAATTTTAATAAATGATAACAGTTGGGCGCCTGGTAGTAGAGCTTTGTAGCTAAGTGTTAGTACTAGGCAGCTACAAACCTCTTCAAGGTTACCTTCTCACCTCCGCCTCGGCTGGCAGAGTGAGACTAGAGTTGAGTGCCGCAGCGCGGGGGGAGAAGAAAAAAATCACATGGCACTTGCGCCACGCAGTGACAGGATTTGATGAACCTCGTAGAGCGCTTACCGCGGGCGCGAGATGTTTTAATAGCGCGACAAATGGTCGAAACTTGGTGATCCACAGCACCATCGAAAATAGGGTTTTTGAAATTTTTCAGCGATCGCTAGAAATCTCAAACTAGAACCAGGCGCCAACTTTAATAGTTAAAGTTAACTATTTTAATTAAGTTAACTAGCTCACTGTTAGAAGGGTTCACCTGTTACTCGTGTCCGGCAACAGTGGTCTTATTTTACTGTAAAAGCCATATTGTTTCCTCAAATTGCCTATCTTTAAAAGTTATTTTCCGGGCTTCTCTGAAGAACACTCGTAGATCCTCGCAGTCTGCACTTTAGATAAGGATAAAAGCGCATTAAAGCTTTTTTAGTATCTACGCCAAGTCCGCCTCTCTGTTTGTTATGCCGCGGCGGAAAAATTGTTGGGAAGGGGGAAATTTTTAACTACTCATTGCAATGTGCAACCAATGCTCTTCAATGACATATATATATATATATATATATATATATATATATATATATATATATATATATATATATATATATATATATATATATATATATATATATATATATATATATATATATCAGCAGACAAGTTAAAGGAAATGAGGGGCCCGTTTGACAAATTTATGAAGGGAGCCAACAGTCACCGAAACCAAGGTGCATAGGGGAACGTTAATTTTTTTTTTAATGTGTTATGCTTGTCAGTAGGATAATAATTATTAGATTAATAAATTGCTTAAAGAAAATTACTTATAAAGCAGCAGAAAAAACAACCATGCCGCCGGTGGGATCCGAACCCACGACCTCCGAATATCGCGTCCGGTGCTCTTACCAACTGAGCTACGGCGACGGCTGTCCAATCTGCTGCTCTCGTGGGTATTTATGTTTACTGGGTGTAAGCGAGCCTTGAGAGTGTTCACCAGCGCCACCCTCGACCATAGCGGCGGACGTAGCACGTCCTGTAATACCGCGAGCGTGACGTAGAACGTCATCTAACGGCGAGGGCGGAAACTGTGCGAGAGCCCTCTTATGCTACCTTTGGCATTAAGACTGCCAGAACCGAGACCCTCGTTAAGCTATCAGCAGACAAGTTAAAGGAAATGAGGGGCCCGTTTGACAAATTTATGAAGGGAGCCAACAGTCACCGAAACCAAGGTGCATAGGGGAACGTTAATTTTTTTTTTAATGTGTTATGCTTGTCAGTAGGATAATAATTATTAGATTAATAAATTGCTTAAAGAAAATTACTTATAAAGCAGCAGAAAAAACAACCATGCCGCCGGTGGGATCCGAACCCACGACCTCCTAATATCGCGTCCGGTGCTCTTACCAACTGAGCTACGGCGACGGCTGTCCAATCTGCTGCTCTCGTGGGTATTTATGTTTACTGGGTGTAAGCGAGCCTTGAGAGTGTTCGGATCCCACCGGCGGCATGGTTGTTTTTTCTGCTGCTTTATAAGTAAGTTTTCTTTAAGCAATTTATTAATCTAATAATTATTATCCTACTGACAAGCATAACACATTAAAAAAAAAAATTAACGTTCCCCTATGCACCTTGGTTTCGGTGACTGTTGGCTCCCTTCATAAATTTGTCAAACGGGCCCCTCATTTCCTTTAACTTGTCTGCTGATAGCTTAACGAGGGTCTCGGTTCTGGCAGTCTTAATGCCAAAGGTAGCATAAGAGGGCTCTCGCACAGTTTCCGCCCTCGCCGTTAGATGACGTTCTACGTCACGCTCGCGGTATTACAGGACGTGCTACGTCCGCCGCTATGGTCGAGGGTGGCGCTGGTGAACACTCTCAAGGCTCGCTTACACCCAGTAAACATAAATACCCACGAGAGCAGCAGATTGGACAGCCGTCGCCGTAGCTCAGTTGGTAAGAGCACCGGACGCGATATTCGGAGGTCGTGGGTTCGGATCCCACCGGCGGCATGGTTGTTTTTTCTGCTGCTTTATAAGTAATTTTCTTTAAGCAATTTATTAATCTAATAATTATTATCCTACTGACAAGCATAACACATAAAAAAAAAATTCACGTTCCCCTATGCACCTTGGTTTCGGTGACTGTTGGCTCCCTTCATAAATTTGTCAAACGGGCCCCTCATTTCCTTTAACTTGTCTGCTGATAGCTTAACGAGGGTCTCGGTTCTGGCAGTCTTAATGCCAAAGGTAGCATAAGAGGGCTCTCGCACAGTTTCCGCCCTCGCCGTTAGATGACGTTCTACGTCACGCTCGCGGTATTACAGGACGTGCTACGTCCGCCGCTATGGTCGAGGGTGGCGCTGGTGAACACTCTCAAGGCTCGCTTACACCCAGTAAACATAAATACCCACGAGAGCAGCAGATTGGACAGCCGTCGCCGTAGCTCAGTTGGTAAGAGCACCGGACGCGATATTCGGAGGTCGTGGGTTCGGATCCCACCGGCGGCATGGTTGTTTTTTCTGCTGCTTTATAAGTAATTTTCTTTAAGCAATTTATTAATCTAATAATTATTATCCTACTGACAAGCATAACACATTAAAAAAAAATTAACGTTCCCCTATGCACCTTGGTTTCGGTGACTGTTGGCTCCCTTCATAAATATATATATATATATATATATATATATATATATATATATATATATATATATATATATATATATATATATATATATATATATATATATATATATATATATGAGAATGGCGCATTAAAACACATCACTTAAATATTGATACGTGCCACTGTAGAAGAAGTAGAAGCGCCTGCATTCGTAGAAAAAAAAAAGATCGTTCTCTCTCGCTCACGCGCTCGAACCACTTAGAGACCGCCGCAGTTTTACGTGTCTTCTCCGGAGGTTCTCCTTCTAATTGCTCGTAACATTTGGTGGAGGTGCTGGATGCGCTTCCCGACCACCGCGCTCCGCACAGCATCACTACGGACCTCACACCTGTCCACCAGAGACCCAGCCGCCGCCTCCGCGGAGAGTCGCCTGAATTTGGGCCCCTTCCCCCGCGCACAAGAACGACGCAGCCTCGGCCACCTATTCAAACTGACATGGCCACTGACACCACGTCCCCGGCGCCGAACCAGCCTAGCCCGTTGAGTCTAACTGCCATGGCCACTGACACCCGGCTCCTTGTGTCGATCCTTTGCCACCCACCGTGGACACCGCCATCTTTGCACGGTGACGGGTTCGAAGACGCTGAGGATTGGCTGGAGGCCATTGAGCGGGTCGCCCGCTACAACGGCTGGAGCGACGAGCGCAAGCTCCACAATGTATGTTTTGCGTTGGAAAAGTCTGCCTGGACGTGGTTTTAAAACCAAAAGACTACCTTTTCCATCTGGGAGACGTTTTGCCGTAGTCTCCTGGCTACATTCCCCAACGCCGACCACCGGGAGAAGGCTCAAGCTGCGCTGCACTCCCGAAATCAGCGCACGAAACCAAGTGTGCGCATGTACATCGAGAACATGGCCCGTCTATTCAAGCCTGCCGACATCAACATGACGGAGGAGAAGAAGCTTCGCCATCTGATGCGGGGGGTTAAGCAGGAGCGCTTCGCAGGCCTCGTACGCAGCCATCCCCGCACTGTAGCGGAATTTCTCACCGAGGCGACCACCATGGAGACGATGCTCCAACAATGGGCCCGCCATTAAAATCGGGACATCTACACCATTGTGCCCGAAACTTTTTCGTGGTTCCTAGGCGGCAGCACAGACACATTGCGCGAATTGATTCGGTCAGTTGTCCGGGAGGAACTCCAACAGTTCCGTCTGCCCCAGGTTGCGCCTGGGTCCTGACAGCGCTGACAGAAGTCGTCAGGGACGAAATGCGGCAGATTGCGAACGCGCCTCCTGTTCCCGAAGCGCCACCACAGTTCGATGTCAGACCCACATACGCATCCGTTGTACGTCGCACGGCTGGCTACGGTCCCACTACTCCGGCGCCTGCCATGAGCAGCATCGGCACATGTCACGCAACCGCACCTGGCAACGGTATCACCCTGACGTCTCCCTTCAGTAGCACCGCCCCATATTATACAACTGCACCTGCTACAGCTGAACCACGTCTTAGGAAGTGGAATTTGGGGCGTACACCTGACCGTAGGCCTCTGTGCTACCACTGTGGAGAGCCCAGTCAACTCTACCGAGCCTGTCCGTACCGCCAAGTGGGTCTTCGCGGTTTCCGTCGCGACGCACTTTGTCCTCAGAACGATGAACGACCGCACGAGATTGCGGAGCATCTCTGGGCGCGCCAGAACCGTGTTTACTCCGGAAGGCGCGAGTCCCGTTCGCCTTCACCTCTCCGCTATCCTGCTTCCAGTACCGGCCGCCAGAGTAGCTCTGCTGGCCGTCGCTCGCCCAGTCCGCGTCGGGAAAACTAACACCAGCGACCTCTGCAGGCAAAGCTGCTGACGTCGAGAGGTGTCAAGATACCGCATCGTGTAACAATCGAGCAGACGATACCTGGACAGAGAGCGGCAGCAACAGTACCCGATACGCGACATACGATTTGCGGGTGACAATTGATGGCACTGAGATTACCGCGCTGCTCAATACCTTTGCTGATTATTCTTTTATGAGCCGTGCCTTTGCTCGAGACCTTAAAAGAGTTCTGACACCGTGGACGGGGACCCACATGCGCACCGCTGGTGGCCACCTAATTTCGCCTGTTGGCAAGTGCACGGCTAGAGTTGGAATTCGTGGTTTCACGTACGTTGGTGAATTTGTCGTGCTCTCCGAGTGTTCCAGAGACTTGATTCTGGGGATCGACTTCCTGCAGGAGAACGCCGCTGTGGTTAACTTTAAGGACGCACGTGTCAGGTTCTCGACCAAACAGGCCGTGGCCCGCTCTGGCTCCCGAGATCCTTGCAGCAACGCTCTGCGCAATGTCGAGAATGACGTCATGGTGCCGCCACGGTTCAGTGTCCTGGTGCTCGTGCGTAACGACCTATTGCACAACTAATAGGGCCTGGCGGACGGCCATACTCCCCTGCTACTTGGTCGGGGCCTTGTCGCTGCCCGAGGTCTCGTCCGACTACGTGACGCCCGTACCCACGTCCTCCTGACCAACTTTTCCAACGAATATCAGCACCTCGTCATAGGCATTGCTATTGCCTTCCTACACGATGTTGCTGAGGTCCCAGGTTTGTGCACCGTGGTAAGACCAACTCCAGACAATGCTGGCCTACACCACGTTCTTCAGTCAGTCAAAATAAATTTGGCCCTGCCATCAGTTCAGAAGGATCTTCTGTCGGACCTCTTGGCAGACTTTGCGGACTGTTTCGCTACGTGCTCGAAGGTCGGCCGCACTACACTCGCCAAGCACCGTATAATCACTGATAACACTATGCGACCCGTCTGTCAGCGCCCCCACGTGTTCCCACGATGGAGCGAGAAGCCAATCAGAATAAGGTTGCCGAAATGCTTGCGGGCGATGTCATTCAGCCGACCACCAGCCCATGGGCATCGCCAGTGGTTCTAGTAAAATAAAAAACAACACTGCGTTTCTGTGTAGACTATAGGAAACTTAATACCGTGACCAAAAATGGCCAGGCTTAGCTTGGTTAAGCCAAGAATGCGTTGCATATCTCGATGGAGTTCCGTGCTGCTCCGTTGACTCGATAGGCTATTGACTCGATCGCCATTGAAACTGCCCGTGTAGCAGCGCTCGGACGCCTTTGAGTCGATAGACTATCGGTTCGAGGGCCCTCGAAATGCCCGTGTGACAGGGGTATAAGACTGTCCCGGCGAAGGAGCGCAGCTCTTTTATACATATGCCGTGACGTCAAACATAGCGCAGCGCCCCCAGCGGGAGGAGCGGGAGTCAGGTGGTGGCTGCGGCCGCGCGCGACCGCGCCAGTTGGGGCCCAGCTTTTCCTCCGTGACGTCACGCGCCTGCGCAGCGCCCCTAGCGGGAGGAGCGGGAGTCAGGTGGTGGCTGCGGCCGCGCGCGACCGCGCGAGTTGGGGCCCAGCTTTTCCTTCGTGACGTCACGCGCCGGCGCAGCGCCCCTAGCGGGAGGAGCGGGAGTCAGGTGGTGGCTGCAGCCGCGCGCGACCGCGCGAGTTGGGGCCCAGCTTTTCCTCCGGCTGTCGTGACGTCACGTCACGTGGTTTGGTGGCTGGCCGGCCGCGCCCAAGGTCTGAACTGAGTGATTGCAATATGCAACGCATAAAAGGACGTTTACCCACTGCCCAGGATAGACGATGCGCTCGACCGATTGCGGGATGCCCGATACTTCTCACTAGATCTTAAAAGCGGGCACTGGCAAATCGAAGTGGATGAGAGAGACCGGGAGAAGACGACTTTCGTGACGCTCGACGGCCTCTATGAGTTTAAGGTGCTCCCGTTTGGTCTGCTCAGGACCGGCCACGTTTCAAAGCATAATGGACACCGTTCTCTCTGGCTTGAAGTGGCAGACCTGCCTTGTGTACCTGGACGATGTCCTTATATTATCGACCACGTTTGACCTACACTTGGAGCGGTTGCGCATTGTGCTACAAGAACTCAAATCCGCACAACTCACCATCAAAGCTGAGAAATGCAATTTTGGCTTTGAGGAACTTCGTTTTCTTGGTCACGTTATCAGCGCACAAGGTGTTCGCCCGGACCCTGACAAGACCACTTCCGTCCCAGGTTTTTCACGCCCAACTGACAAGAAGGCCGTTCGCCGGTTTTTGGGTCTGTGCTCGTATTATCGGCGCGTTGTTGAAAATTTCTCGCGAACCGCCGAACCGTTAAGCTCACTGACTTGCGACGACACGCCTTTCGTGTGGGGAAGCGACCAAGACGCTGCATTTGTCGAGCTTCGACCGTCTACAACGTACTCTAGTACTCGCCCATTTCGATGAACACGCTGCCACGGACATCCACACTGATGCCAGCAATGTTGGCCTTGGTGCGGTACTGATCCATTGGCAAGACGGTGCCGATCGGTTCATCAGTTATACCAGCCGAACACTTACGCGCTCAGACACAAATTATTCTACGACAGAGAAAGAGTGCCTTGCAGTGATATCTGCCATCAGCAAGTTCCGACCGTACCTCTACGGGCGACCTTTCCGTGTGGTAAGCGACCACCACTCCTTCTGCTGGCTGCCGAGCCTCAAAGACCCCTCAGGACGCTTGGCTAGATGGAGCTTACGCTTGCAAGAATACGACTTAACAGTCGTCTACAAGTCGGGCCGTAAGCATCAGGATGCGGTCTGTTTGTCGCGCGCGCCAATCACAATCGGTCCCGAAAAACCCGCCGATGATTTTTCTTTTCCTGGACACTGTTAGTACCACCCAAATGGCGCAGCTTCAGCGGGCGTACTCGGAGTTCGCGCCGCTCGAAGGCGTCGACGCTCGCATCCCGCGTGTTTTTCGTCGTGGGCTCCACACCTTCACTTCCCTATCTGGTTTTCTCTACAAGCGCAACTTTGTCAGCAACAAAGAAGCGTCCCTGCTTGTCGTACCATTGCAGTTGTGGCCAGAGATTTTAAGTGCCTGTCATGATGCACCCTCCGCCGACCATCTCGGAGTAAGTCATACAATCGCTCGCATTATGCAGAAGTATTATTGGCCCAGGTTACTCCCATCAGTGCGGACCTACGTAAAAACATGACGTGACTGCCAACTTCGGAAGTCTCCTCCGTCAAAACCAGCCGGATTTCTTCACGCCGTCGATCCTCCAAAGACAACTTTTCACCAAGTGGGCATGGACCTCCTTGGCCCTCTTCCGAAGTCTTCGTCTGGAAAGCGTCGGATCGTCGTTGGCACCGACTACCTGACACGGTACGCTAGACAACGTCCCTTGTCAAAGGCACTGCTGCTGAAGTGGCGCAGTTTTTTGTCCACAACATTGTCCTGCGTCATGGAGCCCCCGCCGTTGTTGTTATTGACTGCGGAACTGTTTTCACTGCCCGCTTAACCCGGTCCGTGATGACACTGACGCACACCAGGAATCGATGTGCTACGGCCTATCACCCACAGACAAACGGGTTGGTAGAGCGACTCAACCGCACACTATCCGACATGCATTCTATGTATGTTGACGTCGAGCATCGAACTTGGGACACCATTCTGCCGTACGTAACGTTTGCGTACAACACCGCCCTGCAGGAGACAACCCGACTGACCCCCTTTCACCTTGTCTTCGGTCGGCAAGTGACCACTCCGTTGGATGCTACGTTGCCCGCTGACCCCTCCTGCGACTCTGACGCTAATCTCGACGCAGACACCTTCGTTCAGCGTTATTAGGAATGGCCGCCAGCTAGTATTAGGATTGGCGCCAGCATGTCTCGAGGATTGCCACCAAGACAGAATCTCTCGCCAGGTGTCTGCGGGGTGCATTTACCGCGCTCGCCCGCTCGTTGCTGCGTGGGACAAGCGGGGAGCAGGGTTCTGCGAAAATCCCTTTAAGGAGTCGCTGCCACGGGCCGCGAAGTGGTTCCGGCTGTCTTCCAATTTTCCCCGACATCTCCACCAACCCGACTACCCCTGGCCTCACGGGCCCAGCACCAGCGTAGGAACAGATCGCCACAGTGGCTTGTCTGCAGGCTTCGCCGGCCATGCCTAATGGCAGGACCACTGGGGATTATCTCCCGGCGGGGCTGCGCCTCGGTTTCTTCGACGTTCACCGACCGGCGGAGAGCGGGCCGACCACCTGACGTCGCCTGCCAGCCTGACGGGGTCCTGGCCGCACACCCCTCTCCCTCGGGCTCAACTTATGTCAGGCGCGTGTCCATGTGTGCGGAGGTGTCTGTTTGTGTGTGATAGCGCAAGTTTTGTCCACACCCACCACGGCGAGGGCGTCCCCTACCTGGGGAATCTAGGGAAGACGCAGTGTATAAAACTGGACTGCAGATGCAGTTGAAGGAGCTCACATCAGAACTCAAAAGCTTGTAAATATGTAAAATAAACCAAGTCTTCTTCCTCCACTAACGAATCCTTCACTCAGCGGCACTCCTGTCCTGGATGGAGCGGGCGTCATCTTGACCGAGGTTGTGTCGAGAAGCGACCCCGATCCCCACCATCAACAACTGGTTGGCAGCGCTTGGGGTGGACCAGGTGACATCGTTCTGCATATAGGGGTGAGCGCTTTGTCTTTGTTCTATGATTCACCAGGCTTTAAACTCTGGGTAAAAAGTTTGAACTGCTGGTAATCGGGTGTCTGTAGCACAGTGTAGTTTGCACAGAACCATAGAACATTAGCGAGTGGGCAAAGCCACCATTTGGGGCAACGATCATGGACTTCAAGAAGGTTGATAAGGAAGAGCTGTTGCTGATGTGTGATGAGTTGGATGTGGAAGTGGAGGAAGGAATGAGGAAAGGGGCAATCATAAAAGCAATCAATGATAGCGATGCGGACAAAGAAGCGATGCAAATTGCGTGGGAAATGGCAAAGAAAGAGCTAGAACGGCGAAGAAAGAAAGCAGAGGATGAAAAAAAGAAAGCAGAGGATGAAAGAAAAGAAAAGCAAGCCGCAGATCAGATACAACTGAAAATGATGGAGCTCCAACTCGAAAGCCAGCGTCTGGCAGCCCAAAACGGGGGAGCAAGCATTTGTGACAGATTAAACAGGGTAGAGTCTCACCGTACAGACAATTGCATGTATCCCGACAAGATGGGCGAAGACATCAGTCTGTATCTAATCAACTATGAAAGGGCGTGTCAAAAGAGCAAAATCGCAGAAAATTTGTGGTCACAACGCCTGCTAGGTCTTTTACCGTGCCAGGCGGCTGATGTGATCGCCAGGCTCAGCGAACAGGATGCGGAAAATTATGAAAAGGTGAAATCTGCCCTACTGAAGAATTACCGCCTTTCAGATGAGGCATTTCGGCAGCGTTTTAGGGAGGCAACAAAAAAAAGCAATGAGGATTATGCGGAGTTTGCGTACACATTGAAAAGCAACCTTGTAGAGTGGCTTAAGGGAGCAGGCGTGTACGAAAGCAGGGACAAGGTAGTTGAGTGCGTCTGTCTGGAGCCATTTTTCTGCAGCATTCCACCGTCCGTAAAACTATGGGTGCAGGACAAAGAAAAGGTAGACAGTAGAGCGAGCAGCTCAACTCGCAGACAAATTCTCGACGCGGAGAAAGGCGACTGCGGAGGAAGGCCAGTCAGAAAGAGGAACTACCTCAAGAAAGTATTTATTTCTAGACGGCCGGCTCTAAATGGAAACGTGGGGCAGGGTGTAACACAAAAAAAGTCACCGAAAAGGCTCCAGAGAAGAGCGGCAGTCAAACGAAGGACGAAGGGGACGAAGGAGTTCGAGGCCAGGCAACCGTTGAAGTGTTATAACTGCCAAGAAACAGGGCACATCGCTGCAAGATGTAGAAACCAGCGATTGGTGTTCTCGTACGTAAACGGTAGTGATGAAAACCTAGAACTGCTTCGCCCCTACCTTCATGAGTTAGAGGTAAATGGCAAGCCTTGTAAGGTTCTCAGGGACAGTGCGGCTACGATGGATATAGTGCACCCATCCTATGTTACGTCTGAGGATTTCACGGGAGGAGTAACGTGGATTAAACAGGTGTTGGAGGAGCACAGTGTTTGCTTACTAATGGCAAGGGTTGAAATTTCAGGTCCGTTTGGAAAACTGGTGACGGAGGCAGCCGTCTCCAAAACAGTTCCGCTGGAATATCCTTATCTGTTCTCAAACCGGTCTGACCGGCTGTTGCGTGAGCGAAAGCAGATCTTTTGAGAAGGAAAAGTGTAGGCACTAACGTGCTCTAAAAGCCGCCAGCTCGCCGCTCAGTAAACACAGGACCTGGGACAAGGAGAAGCAGAAATCGGAGCAGAACTTGAAATCATGGAGCCAAACCTAGTGGCTGAACAAGGGGTCGAGGTTGTCTCTAGATCAGGCGACATCGACGCAGCTGCGGCGCCAAGCGAACCGCAGGAAATAGAGCCCGTCGGAGCGTCAATATTGGCCCCGACTTCGCGCAGTTTTGAGTGGCTATTGGAAATAGACAGGGATATGCTGAAAGTAGAGCAAAAGAATGACCCTAGTTTGAGGCGCCTGCATGCTACCGCGGAAAAGGGCATAGCGAGGCGTAACATCACGATACTCGAAAAAGGCGGACTGCTGTACAGGCACTACAGAGATCGCAAAGGCAAGGCGTTTGATAAGCTGGTGATTCCGGAAGAATACCAGGCGGACCATCTGAGATTGTGTCATGAGAACAGCTGGTCGGGACACTTGGGGATCAAGAAAACGAAATAGCGACTTTTAATGGAGTACTACTGGCCAGGGTGCTTCAAAGACGTGGAGCGGTACGTGAAGTCGTGTGACGCATGTCAACGAGTCGGGAAACCAGGAGACAAATGGAAGGCTCCCCTGTAATTGGTTCCACTGATCACAGAGCCTTTTCGGCGGTTATTGATTGACACGGTAGGACCCCTACCGCAGTCTAAATCGGGATACAGATATCTCCTTACCATGCTGTGTCCAACAACGAAATTCTCCGAAGCAGTCCCCCTTGAAGAACTAAGCTCTACAGAGATAGTGGACGCTTTGCTCAGCACCTTTGCACGAATCGGTTTTCCCGCGGAGATTCAGGCGGATCAGGGAACCCTGTTCACCAGCACCTTAACCACCACTTTTTTGAAGAGGTGCGGTATAAAGTTAATACACAGTTCGGTATATCATCCCCAGTCGAACAGTGTCGAGAAAATGCACTCCGTGCTCAAAAGGGTTCTGCGCGCGTTGTGCTATGAACGGAAAAAAGACTGGGAGAGCTGTTTGCCGGCAACGCTGTTTGCGCTCAGAACAGTTCCCCATGAAGCGACCGGATTCACCCCGGCTGAACTTGTGTATGGGAGAGCCCTACGTTCTCCACTCCGGATTTTGCGAGAATTCTGGAAGGGAACAGAAGAAAGCCAAACTGTCGTGAGTTACGTGTTAGAATTGCTCGACCGACTAATTCTACGCGTATTCTAGTAAACGAAAATTTGAAAGCGGCACAGCAGGGGGCAAAAGTCTATTACGATCGAAACGCAAGGCAACGAACATTTCAGACGGGCGATAAGGTTATGGTTTTGCGACCATCCAGGAAAAACGAAATGGAAGTGCAGTGGGAGGGTCCGGTGGAAGTTCAGCCCAGGCTGTCAGAAACAAACTACGTACTGCAAAAACCCGGCAAGAGAAATGAGGTTACCATCTACCACTGCAATTTGATGAAACTTTATGTAGGCAGGGAGGAGGTGGTAAATATGATGTTAAACGCACTCGAGGAAGTACAGGCTGAACTACCTGAGTTAGCAACAGACCGCGATGCGGATTGCAGCGTCCAGGACATTCTTGCGCGCTCTGCGAGGGCTGATGTTCTGAAAGAGGAACAGGTAGATGAACTTAAGGGTCTTTTGGGGGAATTCAAAGCGATGTTTAGCAGTCGGCCAGGGAAAACTGACCTGATCACTCACGATATCGAGCTGACCTCCTCCGAACCAATCAGGTCAAAAGCTTATCGAGTGTCATTACGTCAACGGCAGATCTTGGAGACGAAGATTAAGCGAATGCTCGAAATCGGGGTAATCGAACCAAATGAAAGTGATTACACTTCCCCTATGATTCTCGTCGATGTGCCAGGTAAAGAGCCTCGTCCATGCGTGGACTATCGAAAACTCAATGCAATCATCATAGACCAGCTCTATCCGATTCCCAATATTGAAGAGAGAGTGGAGTGGGTAAGTGGGGCACAGTTCATCTGTACGTTAGATCTGGTGAGGGGATATTCGCAGGTTCCTCTCTCAGACACCTCGAGCCGCTATGCCGCCTTCATTTCACCCATTGGGACATTCAGACCTCTAGTTTTAAGCTTCGGCCTCAAGAACGCACCGTTTAGTTTCTCCAAATTAATGGATAATAATTAAAACTTAAAATTCCGGAACTTAAAACTAAGCCCATAGCGGACTTTCCAACGCCTCGAACAAAGAAAGACATCCGCTCTTTTCTGGGGCTTGTTGGGTATTATCAGAGGTACATTCCTCGCTATTCTCAACAAGCGACTCCATTGACAGATGCGCTACGAAAGGGAGGGCCCGAAAGGGTTTTTTGGGATGAAGCAAAGGAGAGCGCCTTTCGAGAGCTCAAGAAAGTACTCATCTCACGGCCCGTATTGCGGACGCCTGACTACACAAAAGAGTTTGTAGTTCGGTGCGATGTTAGTGATAGGGGGATGGGCGTTGTATTGAGTCAGGTCGAAAAGACAACGAAGAGCATCCCATCCTGTACGCAAGCCGGAAACTGACGCTAAGGGAGGAAGCTTGCAGCGCCTCAGAAAAAGAATGCGCATGCTTAGTCTGGGCAGCACAAAAACTCTCATGCTACCTATACGGATCGAAATTCGTTTTGAGACCGATCACTGCCCACTCACGTGGCTGAGGCAGATGTCTCAAAAGAATGTACGCTTGCTGCGATGGAGCCTCATCCTTCAGGAGTACAAATTCGCTGTGAGGTATCAGAAAGGGAAAAATAATGGCAATGCCGATGGTTTAAGCAGGCTATTCTGAAGTGTTTAAGGTGAAAAGGGTCCTCCAGCTTTTATGAGTATGCGTGCGTGCGTGCGTGCGTGCGTGCGTGCGTGCGTGCGTGTGTGTGTGTGTGTGTGTGTGTGTGTGTGTGTGTGTGTGTGTGTGTGTGTGTGTGTGTGTGTGTGTGCATGTGTGTGTGTGTGTGTGTGTGTGTGTGTGTGTGTGTGTGTGTGTGTGTGTGTGTGTGTGTGTGTGTGTGTGTGTGTGTGTGTGTGTGTGTGTGTGTGTGTGTGTGTGTGTGTGTGTGTGTGTGTGTGTGTGTGTGTGTGTGTGTGTGTGTGTGTGTGTGTGTTACTAGCGGACCTATGTATGTTTTTTATTTCAAGTTTAGTTATCTACTTCGATCCATTTCATGCACGGTTCTGACTTTGTTGTGGCCCAAATATCCATGATACGTTGACTTAGATGGCGGAACCACTCGGAGTCGGAATTTGTTATGTTATTACCTTATCTGTTGGGATAAGCCTGGTGGATCAGGGGCACAGACTGGGTGCTTTCGCGTCGTGTGGAGCCTTGTTGCTGGGGCCGAACCGGCCGCTGTTTGCCATTGTGGGAGGTTTGGGGTTGTTTTCCTTCTCGCAGAAGATAACCGGTCATCCCATTCCCAAGAACAGCCCATCTATCATCGGCAAGGAATTGCTACCACTGGTCGAACGAGATTTTCCTGGCCGCGAAGGAGTTATTAGGAATGGCCGCCAGCTGGTATTAGGATTGGCGCCAACATGTCTCGAGGATTGCCACCAAGGCAGAATCTCTCGCCAGGTGTCTGCGGGGTGCATTTACCGCGCTCGCCCGCTCGTTAATGCGTGGGACAAACGGGGAGCAGGGTTCTGCGAAAATCCCTTTAAGGAGTCGCTGCCACGGGCCGCGAAGTGGTTCCGGCTGTCTTCCAATTTTCCCCGACGTCTCCACCGACCCGACTACCCCTGGCCTCACGGGCCCAGCAACAGCGTAGGAACAGATCACCACAGTCGCTTGTCTGCAGGCTTCGCCGGCCATGCCTAATGGCAGAATCACTGGGGATTATCTCCCGACGGGACTGCGCCTCGGTTTCTTCGACGTTCACCGACCGGCGGATAGCGGGCCGACCACCTGACGTCGCCTGCCAGCCTGACGGGGTCCTGGCCGCACACCCCTCTCCCTCGCGCTCAACTTATGTCAGGGGCGTGTCCATGTCTGCGGAGGTGTCTGTTTGTGTGTGATAGTATAGAGGCTAGAAGGTTTGACTAGTGTCGTGAACGCGCCAGCGGAGAGGATATATTTTGCAATGACGGCTCACAGATGGCGCTGCAGCTAGCAGGTGTGTTGTGCGCGCGCTCGGCAGCAATGCCGGGAAACGCATTTCGCTGCGAGCGTCTCGCTATAACGGCTGCGATATTCGTCTGGCCAAAGCACAAAATATAATACGAGTGTCCATATGTTCTGCGATGCATGCGGCGTCGGTCAGCAGCGATATTCTCAGCAAACCACTTTCGAAGCTACTGCTTCAGGTGGGCATAGACTGTTGAAGCCGCGAGCGCCTATATTTTTGCTTGTTTATGCTTTGGTTAACACATTTTCGCGGGAAAAGGAACAAGGAAAAGGTGCGCAACAAGACACTGACGAAGGGAAATGAACGAGCACAACACGACATGCGTAGAAACAAGAAAGGCTCGTCATCCAAGAAATTGAGCGCGTCTTGTATATAACGAATGAGCGAAATTACGGCCTCACGTGTGGAACGCACCATTCACGGATGGTCGTTACAGCACCGAATACATTAATGTAATCACATAAATAAGGGAACAGAACATATTAACGCAATATTTATTTACAGGAACATTTCACTGATGCAGTTCCATCGGCATCGCCTCAGTTTGAGCAGTTTTAATTTTGCTTCTCGCGATTGGACGCCTTATCTTTGCTCATTGCCTTAGTAAAAAAATGCAACCTCGTCAAACATAACACTTAATCACATCCCTTGTAAGAGCGCGGGAGTGCTCGTTGCCGCGGACTTCTTGGAGTTCATGCCCTTGTAGAAAATGTAAAAACGACATCATGCTCCCAGCATGCAGCTCATTTCTGCTGAAAAAGAAAGGCAGTAAATGCATTTTCTAGTTTAGTTACTAGCACTTCAATGCGCTTTGGAGCGTACACCAAACCTCCATGGTCAGCCTGCCTCGTCAGTGAGGCATTCTAGATCTCATTTTTATCAGCCTGTAGGGGCAAATTAAATAGCCAAGGCAGATGCACATGCGGGGCATGGGAATCTTTTCAGTGATTTCCTGACAACGTAGCCATGGCATATAAAATGAGTCGGCTGTTGCTTTTCTTTTCTACGCAGCCTTTATGGTCAAACATGCTGTCCTGCTCTTGCAGCACTGCTGAAGCATGTGCCAGGTTTCCCTCGTCCAACAGGTCATCAATTAGGCTTGCTATCTGTGCCGCCTTTTCTTTCCTTGCATCACAGGGCTGCAGAAGAGAAATTACAACCTCAGCTGGTGAATTTCCGTTCTTTGGCGGCTTTGCCAATTATTGTAGAAGGCAAGGTTATTACTATAAGCAAAAACTGCTCTGGAGAGGGGTGGTCATTGCAGCCGAATGATTGTCTTACAATTCCAAATAAATTCTCCAGTTTGTCTTGGCTCAAATTGGCTGTCAGGAAATAATTGTATTTTAGTGATGACGTCACATAATTCACAAGTGACAGTGTACTTTTCAGCGTCACTAAGTCCGAAGGCAGTCCCTGCACTGAGAAATCCACCGCCGTGCTGAGCGGCATACCGTTCCCATTCGTTCAAGAAGGTTAGAAATTCTAGAATTCTCGCACTTGCTGCCTCTGGGCGAAGCCCTTTGGAGAGCACCCTTGATGTCATGACAAATATCAAGCGTTCCATGAGCTTCAGAAATCGTTTTGTTGGCTCAGTTGTACGAAAAATTTTGTCTAGCTTATCCTTGTAAAAAAAAAAAGTCCTTTCATAACCTCATCACTTAACAGCTGGAAGGCAAGGTAGACACGCATTTTGTCAAATGCATTCGGCTGCAAATGGGATAAAGTTAAATGTGGCATGACTTTCAATGTAAGCGCGTCTTTGTCAAGCTTCCACGCTTCTTTGATAACGCCGACGTATGCATTACCACCTAGGATCTGGACTCCCTTAGAAGTAAATGCATTCCTTATATATTTTACGATGTTAGGAAAATCAGAAATGAAATGAAGGTTCCTTGTTTTGTCCACGGGATGTTGAACCTTGCACTTGATTTCCTGGGCTAATGCTGGAAAGATGGAAATGCGCTTCGATTAACACAATAAACAATATCGTGGTCACAATGCAGACACAGATTAGCGAAGCGGAAGCGCACCAGAAAGACGCGCTTTCACTCGACGAGCGACACGAGGAGCTGCGGCGGCGGCATCGGCTTCTCTGCTCGCCTAACTCGCCTGCCGCGAACAGCGCCACCTACGCTAGCATCGAAACAGGCTTCGGCGCGGCGGCTGGCGAGGGCGCCTGCTCACGACACTAGTCAAAACTTCTAGCCTCTATAGTAATAGCGCAAGGTTTGTCCACACCCACCACGGCGAGGGCGTCCCCAACCTGGGGAATCAAGGGAAGACGCAGTGTATAAAACTGGACTGCAGATGCAGTTGAAGCAGCTCCCTTCAGAACTCAAAAGCTTGTAAAAATGTAAAATAAACCAAGCCTTCTTCCTCCACTAACGAATCCTTCACTCAGCGGCACTCCTGTCCTGGACGGAGCGGGCGTCATCTTGACCGAGGTTGTGTCGAGAAGTGACCCCGATCCCAACCTTCAACAGCGTGCTGAGGAAGCGCGGCAATTCGCACGCCGCACACTTCACTAAAATTAGTTTTCTGGTTTGTATTCTTTCTTTATAGAGGCATGTGGTGTATATGTGCGCTGATCCCAGCGAGAAGCGTCATGAGTGGGATGGCTCTAGGCCCTCAATAAACATTCGCATCAATGCTGCGTGACATGCCGTAAATAATGGAGGACGATCCCAAAAGCAGTGGAATCATCCAAGCTTAACTGCATACGAGCAACCTCCTTAGACACTAGTGGTGGTACAATGTTATAGTAAAGATTTACAAAACTATATTTATTAACTTACTAAATACTACTCTCGCAAGACAGAGCACTGGCGATGCATCGGGCCAGGCGTCATGTGTTGTCACCTTCCGCTCCGTGAGATTCGCACCTGAACCATGATGTTGGGGAACCTTGTGCAGCGAAAGTCAGCGCGCGTGCCTAATGCAAATATTACAACCTGCTAAGGTGAAGGTCGGAACAGCTGGCAATAAGCGGATTAGACCAATTATACATGCCCGTGGCCATTCTCCGTGAGCAGGTCAGACGCAGTCCTAGCAAAACGGAAATAAGTGGGGCGCCACATGACACCTGACACATCTGAACCAACGATTGGTCATGTGTATCGACCAATGGTAGTCATTCTTGCAGTAAATTATGGGTATACAACATACACAGTTCATAATACATAGCTATGCAGCAATACCTAATATAGTTTTGTGACGCGGGATTATACGGTCATGTGCAACTCGCATTTGTGTCATGCTCTTCACGTAGGTCTACGATCACTAGGCCTATGATCGCGTAGGCCTTTATTGTGTGCGTGTATGATTACACACGTGTACACAGCAATAATTTCGTACAGATGGCTCGTAGATATCTCTTACACTTTATTCAATAGCGCACCGGTGGTGCTTTTGAGACCAAGGTTGCTGTTTCCCAGCTCCCGTCAGTTAATTCGCAGAGCTGTGGTGAGCACGTAGAATTTTGATTAAATATGACAACGCTGGCCAGTTTGCTCACAAAACCGTTAGGCAGTTATCCTCCTGCCTAGGTGGGCAGTTTTGGATGACTTCGCAAAAGCAACGCACTTTGACGACAAATCTGAAAGTTTCGCGACTGAGAAGCCATAAAGCTTTATGAGACGCCAATCTCAATTCTATCGCCTTAAACGCGATGAATTTACACTAAAAATAAATCGTTGCTTGGTGCGCAATCAAAAGTTCATGTGAGAATTCGCATGTCGCGAAAATTAATACAGGGCTATGATGTCCGCAAGATCGGTATAACCGCAGACAGTTAGTAGTGGAGTGCATCATCCATGAGATGAGGTGGCGTGTCCCCTGAAGTGGTTGTCCTTTTGTTAAGCTCCGCCGGAAACGATCCACTGAGGAGAGAGTTCCCCCTATTTTTAACTACAAAGGGAAATATTGTAGGCCCGTCGCTGGCCATTTAAAGGTCGGAGGTTTGTACCCTCGCATTGCACATGGCGTTAGAGCCCAGTCTCGGGTTCGGCTTGAGTGTTTAAAGCTCGGGAACCCCTTTGTCACTTTGCTTGGCGGCAGCGGAATTTTCGATTGGTGTCACGTCGACAGCGATCTTGTCTTCGCATTGGCGTCGGCGTGGTTGTTGCAATGCATTCATGCGGCATGATCGGTGCCGTGTCTACGCGTCTTTTCGCCGTTAACCAACCTCACCACTAAAGGGTTTCGTTCTTTAGTTTTTGCCACTCGGCTTCGTGATCTTCCTCGCACATCCACTGCTTAGCTGCGGCCTGCTGATGCTAGCCGTGAGCTTGATTGCGACGGTGGTCAGTATTTACAAGTTCTGGCGGCCTGTGCTTGGTGCAGGCAGTGCCTAATGTCTAGTCGTTGGCTGGCTCGTGATAGCTTTTCGTCATTGTAGAAACCGCGAAGGCACATTCTTCTTTACTGACAGTGGCAAAGTATGTGGCCGTTTAGAAGTACGTAAAGCTGAGCAAGTTGGTTACTGTTATCCATGGTATGTGGCCAATTCACCACCTCCACTGACCATCATGCGCTATGCAGGTTGTCGTCAGAGAACTTGTCTGGCTGCCTCGGGCGCTGGACTGTCCGCCTCCAAGAGTATGATTTCACAGTCATCTAAAGACCTGGAAAAAATTCGAAGACGCCGATGCGCTCTCATATTGTCTCCACATCTCGACGACACCTCCGTGTGCAACCCCTGCTTCTTCCGCCCTGCAATCTGATAATTCAATGGCTATTCAAACCTTGAAAACTGAAGCCATTGATTTTGTGCGTGCATTCAGTGTCGGCGATCTCGTCTCAGCACAGCGGGTCGGCCCTTACTTTCCGACTATCGCCGGCCGCCCGAATGGCGCTATGCCGCCTCTAAATGTCCGCCTCCATCGCCAACAACTGTTTCAAGCTGGTCGACGACACAATTATTTGGCTCAGTCCTAGCCCTCTCGGTAACCCATGGGCCCTTGTCATTCGCCCGTCTCTTCGCCGTAAAGTTTTGCAGGCGTTTCGCGACGACCCCATGGCGAGACGCTTAGGCTTCGAGAAAGCTTATGACCGTATCAAGCGCCGTTTCTTTTGGCCTGGTCTCTCAACCTCTGGTGCAAAATATATTGCATCTTGCATTCCTTGCAAACACCGCAAACGCTCCACGTCTCCTCCTGTGGGCTTTCTACCTCTTCCCTGTCCTTTTTCACCCGCCGAACTCGTATGGATTGACCTCTACGATCTCTCACCATTAACGCCATCGGGAAACCATTCGCTCGTCACCGCCATCGACCCCTTAACCAGGTACGCTGATACGGCCCCGGTTCCATCCGTTTCTGCTTCCGAAATCACCAATTTCTTCTTCAGGGCCGTGGTGCGCCATGGTGCCCCTCGTGTTTTTATCAGTAACCGCTGCTATTCCTTCCTCTCAGGCGTCCTTGCAGAAATTCTTCACGCTTCCAGAACCTTCCATAAAAAAACTTCAACTTACCACATCTAGATCACTGGGCTCTTCGAACGCTTTCAGCGCCCGCGGTCTGATATGCTTTCCACGTATATACAACCAGGCCACAAAAACTGGGACGCATACTCCCCTTGTTCCCGTTTTTTCTTGTTTATGGCTGCCCACCTACCTTCCCTCTAGAAGCACCTTTCTTCTCTTCCTCCATAACCTCTTCCGGACTCTCCCACTTAGAATTTACTTCCCGTCTCGCCTACTGAAGAGCCATTGATCGCCAGAATACTGACGCCTGCCAATACTCCCGGAAAAGAACCTTTGGCTTCAAACACCGCGCAGTGTCTTTCTTCCCTGGTGAGGAAATCTTGCTGTGAACCCCAGTGCGCACCCCGGACTTTTGCGAAAAATTCCTCAGCCGCTTTATAAGTCCGTACACTGCACTCGAACAAACATCCCCTGTGAACTATCTCGTTTCCCCTGCACATCCTGTCAGAGACTGTCGTTGCCGTGGTTTGGTGAATGCCCGGGCCGCTCGCGTTCGTACGTGTTAGAATAAAGTGTAACCAAAGTGCGCGATCTTCGTTTTCATCTGTAAATAGTCATCATAATCTCTCGTATACGTCTTCGGAGAAGTGGCCGTCGTACCTGCGAGGGGCAATAAAGCTCGCTTCGTCCTCATTCTCACAATATTGAAAACGACATTTAAAATAGAAAATCTCAATAGCGCTCGCTGGGCCGACACGACGCAAATCCATCAGTGGTCACGGTTGCGAACTACTCTCTTTGAGAGAGCACATATTTGTTTTTAATTAGTTTTACTATTCTACCTGGCGTCTTTGGTGTCCCCATCTTTTAACGCCATGACATCGCTCATTCTCAATATTACATTGATATAGATCCCTAGCAGTCTTCATACCACTCCTGGCGCAGTGGTGCACGGGTGGGGCCATCGATGGGGCTTGTGATACCGAGGTTGGTCTTCCCGGGCAACCTCTCGAGACCAACCATGAATTAAACTGACACCTGCTACGGTGGGCAGTTTCTTCAGAAACCAGTGGGCCAGGCTTCACTACTAGAGCTTCGCCTAGAGCTTCACTTCCCCCGCTACATGCCCTGTCTTATACTCACGCATTAACAAAATGAAATCCAAACCCAAGAATCCAAGACGATTACGATAAAGCCTCGTTCAAGAACCAAATACAGAACGCACAAGGTAACCCCCCCCCCCTCCCCCACAGGTTCACCCCAACAGCTTGAGTATTTGTAGTTCGCTATCAGACAATGCCAATGAAGCTATGCTTATACACATCGGACGGAGGAGATTTTTCAATTTTCATTTCTATTTCGTCTCTTTTATATTTTTGCTTCCAATTGGGTGGAATATGTCTTTGTATAAAAACAGGAAAAGCTTCGTGAATTAGCAAAATTGTGATTTTTCTCTCTGAATGTCGGTGTCATATGCCCGGTGTTCGTAGCTTCAAATAATTGCGTCTTAAGCATCTTGCAAGGGAAATCGCGTCGTCTTAACCATAACAAAGAATGTTTGAGGCTGCGTGCAGTAGGTATACGAGCATGACGAAACAACCATTACAAAGGTCTCTGCCGATAAGAAACGTAATAGAGAAAATCCAGAAGGAGCATGCGGCAAGGGTATTAATAAATTTCCCGCTCTGCTTACGACTTTTATATAATGTTATTAGCCTTAACCATTACGTGAACCCTTCAGTTTTCTCACCCTTCGGAGAAATAATTGGGGAGATATGAATATTGTTTTCGCATTCTATAGCATAGTATACACAGATGAGAAATGAAGGCGACCTGGTATCTTTTATCGCTGAACAAGTCACTCACACACAGGTTTTTGCTCTGCAGCTGACTGTTTATTTCCATCAGGTTTCTGCGGCCTTACATTATTTTCAACAAATTAGGCAATGTTTGAAAGTATCTGTTGACCGGAAATAATATATATTTCGATTCAGTTTTCCAGAAAAGGTATACGTGAGCATTCCTGTGGAACTATTTCTGTTAAGTCCGACGGTAGTATTGCAAAGTTCCCCAATATTCGCCGTGTGGTTCTCTGTTTCATTTCCGTTCATTGACTCATACGTAAAGTTGCCTTCAAAACGCACCTTCACCGTAAAGTCACAAACCTGCCAAAAGAACAATAAATGCATTGCACAGAGAAATTAACGAGCATGGTCCAATTTGAACAAAAAAAAATAGAGGACCTTTAAGCCTCGCCTTTAAGAGTTGAACACGACAGCCTGTTGCAGCGCTGCCAGGGTATTGCTAATGTATGCATCAGTACACAAAGACATTTCACGAAGTCAGAGACCACAACACATTCACTAATTCCACTTTCATTCAGTCGTAACCAACGAGCCTTCGTAGCGTGTTCTGCGCGGGCTCGCCTCGCAGTTTGAAAAGCCTGGGTTCGATTTCCCGTGTCTGTACACTATATTTTTTTTACATTCTGGTGTTACAACGCCGGATTGGCTTTTCTGTGACACGAGCTCCTCAATGCTCTCGCATTAAAACATCCCTGTAAAAAATTAGAGATCACTGTGGCGACCCGCATTAACGACCCTTCCACAGTCATCGCCTCTCTTGCTTTCCCTTCGGCCTCCTCACCCCATCGATCGTCGCCCTCTCCTCTGACGTCTCGGTGACCCGATTTCGACGAGACGACATGACGTCACGCGTATCCATGACAACCACGTTGTATCGCCGCCACCATATTTACAGCCATTGTATCACCTATTTTGGCAAATTTCAATAATGTATGGTTTCTAATTACTTTTTACATTAATTTTCACTTGTTAAAAGTAATTTTTACATTAATTAAAGTTTCCCTGGTGTTTTCCTACTATTTTTTGCGTTATGCTCTTTCGACTTCCGAGGCTGTTTTGACGTCCTCTCACTACATCAACGTCCGTGTTTCACTCGCCTGTAATTATTCCACATCAGCCAAAGCTTTTCTTTGAATATTAACGTTAATTAAATAGTTTTTAATCTACATCAAACCTTCATCCTGCTTGGTTGAGTATTTTTTCGCTATTTTTACGCCCACGACTGTTTTGACATCCGTCCACTCACTATATCGACGTCCGGGACTATTTCGACATCTAATCGACTTTTCCATCTCTAAATAATTAAATAATTAATTCACGGCAACCAAATTTCACTTGAAGCGATATTTTGTCATTTTGTATTAAAGACAATCATTCTTTTGCTCCTAACTTCTATTCGAATGACGCAAGGGATCCGGACATGTTTTGCGTCCACTCTCTGCAGACACGAAACCGCGAACAGAGGCAAGAAATGCTCTCGCCTTAATAAGCCTACTCTCGCTCCATACACGTAGAGAAACACGCATTGTGTCAGCGATACACTTAGTAGCTACAGCGTCAAGCAAAACTTGCAGTCGGTCGTACCAATCATGAATATGCATATAACTCAAATGCAGCACTTAGGGTTGTAGATGTATCTTCTCCTACAATATTATGAGCATGTAGGAAGCTCTAGAACAAGGATATGAGAAACATCGTGTTCTATGCTCCTGGTTCAAAATTTTCTACAGGCGCTATTTCTTTTTTTTCTGTGTAGAGAACCATTATCTGTAAGCTTTCTGGCGGGTTCGCTTTTTACAATACATCAACGTTTTAAAGGTGCTCTGCAACACTTTCCCAGGAAAGCACATCAACTCGCTCAATCACTGCATTTTGTTGTCATGAAAACCTGAGCCAAATAATACACTTCACGCAGCAGAGGACCCACAATCCCGCGCGAAGGTTGACGAGCCCTTCCCTGCGACTTTTTCATGCTCGCACCCTCCTCCGTCGCTCGCATCTACGTATGCATGTTGAGAGGTGGCTACTGGTTAGATTCTTCGAGACGTCAGGCAGCTATTGTAGCTACGGCTAATAAGCCGCGTAGCTCCGGCGGGTCAGGGAGCTCTTTCCCGGTGGTGGGGCCGGCGGAGGAGCCCTAACCTTCCAGCGTGCAAAAAGTAACAAGAGCAGGGGGAAAGCCGCGAAAACGCTGAAATTCAAATTTTGACTACAGATAACTAAGCTTCTAGAAAGCGCACTAAAAAATTTCTTGAGCGAGAGAATTCGTGAAGAGGCGTGTTTTAACATCCCAACCATACTGCAACTTTATTAGAGCCCCTTTCAGAGCCCGTTTTAAGTGCAGTTTTGCTTCAAGCCACCCGCACCTCATATTAATCTTCATTTTTTATGTAATATCGGTTTGATATGTCGTATTCCTCTTGTTCAACAGCTAAGGAGGAATGCGACAAACTGCGACTCGTTTCTGCATGTCGAGCAAACGGGCTATGAATTTATTTTCCAGGAAATGTAGGCTCATTTATATATTAAACTATTCTACATAGACTTTCCCTACTCATGTAGAGACATACATTACTAAATTACAGTCGCGTGATCGCATAGGCGGTCTACATCCGATTATTTGTCCTAAACGCGAGCTGCCACGTGATGTTCACGGATTAACAGTCAGCTGACTGTTACTGAACCTCAGCAGTCTATCAAAACTCATGCCTCCAGTCCATTGCACCAAAAACCCATATATTAGCTAAATATTATCCGAGGTGTCATGAGCGCCTCGATATAGGTGTATGGCAGGGGGCGGGAGGAACAACTAGGTAGTGGCCGTAGTAGCCCATGTTGAAGCCTCTCCCCCACCCTGCACGGAAGCCCTCCGCGGTTAACGTTGTCACTTCTTGAAACGCCTACATCCATCCCGCTTTCCGCAAAATATTAAGCCAAACACATCGAACACTTAAGCCGCCGCGGTGGCTCAGTGGTTATAGTGCTCGGCTGCTGACCCGAAAGACGCGGATTCGATCCCGGCCGCGCTGGTCGAATTTCGATGATGGCGAATTCCGGAGGTCCGTGTGCTGTGTGATGTCAGTGCACATTAAAGATCCCCAATGGCCGAAATATCCGGAGCCCTTCTCTACGGCGTCTCTCATAGCCTGAGTCGCTTTGGGACGTTAAACGTCCCACAAACCAAACAAAACATCGAACAGTTAGCACCCAGACAGTCAGAACTCAGTGACGTCGGACAGCAGGTTGTACGCTGATTGAACGCCTATGTATGTCGATTGGTCACAAGTGTATACAAACGTGACGTCAACATGACGCGATAAGCTGATTGATTCATATTGAGTGACGTCATTGCAAGGCGGCATTGCAATGCACCTCGTTCAGGGAAGGCAAACAAGCAGAAAAAACTGAAAATGTGCTCACAGCCGCGAATAGCTTTTGCTCAATCTCAGATTTAAAAAACATTAGCTGTAGTTGTACTGTAGAACATGTTTAGACAGCTTAGCGTATGTAACGCTGAGTGCGTTGCGGAAACGACCAGTACCGGAGCTCGTCGAAGCGCCTGCGTCTTCATTCCCGTCTATGTCGCCCGTTCATGAAGCCTAAGCAGATAACTCGAAGATACGTTTCTAAGACATCTGTGCATTCACTAGATCCGCGCCGTCTGCTGGACCATCGCCGTACATTGCGTGTTGAGGTCTCAGTGGGCGCTGCATGATGGCGCTACGACTGGACGCTATGCAAGAAAGAAAATCACCGAATACGTTCTTTGCTACTCGAATAATTGGGATATATGTAAATTGCATGGTCATAATTATTTTTTCATGCACGCCTCAGTACATATCAAGAAAATACCTTTCTTAGATATCTGTGCAATCACTAGACACATCTTCCTTCACTGCGAAGTGTTGCGTTGCTTTTTTCTTCTTTTTCCGTGACAGCTCTCTTTAAATTATCACAGCATCCCTGCAAAGCAATTTTGTGAACCTTCTTCCCAACTTAGTGGTATCTTCTAATTTTATCCAGCGGCCCATATTATTTGGCTTTATGAAGGAAGTTTATGACTCAGTTCTTTTTTGGCAGTTCGCTTTTCCTGTGGGTACTTATTCTTTGTTTCATGCAAAAATTTATACAGAGCATTGATATCTATGCTCTTTCCTTCTCAACTGTATCACTCTTTCTGCTGTAATGGTACTGGTCATGATGTGCTGAGACGAGCACGTATAATGTCTATTTCGCCTGGTACTAAAAAAAGTTTCCTTAAGCTCCGCGTGCTCAGAAGTGCTGGATGATAATCAGACATGTCTCACCACTGCAACCATCATCGCCTGCTTAAGTTCGTTGCAGGAAATTGATCTCAAATTAAGCATGTTCCGCGTCCATCACAAGCACCCTATTCCTAAGCGATAGGAAGATGCCACCAGTAGCAGATCTTCTGGTCTCATCTTAACGCCGGTCATTGTGTCGCAATCTATATAGATAGTTTTAATGCAGAAACACATTCTTGTGCTCTACATAGCCATTTAGGAGCACGTCTGGTGAATTTTCGCTCGCTCAATGCCCGCATGGATCGTATTCCGCCATGACATGTTTCAAGCTATGTGCATTTACACTGCAATAGATCAATTCTAGAGGATTCGCGGCGCTACAAAGCGTACTGAGAATCGTGAGTGGTATGTTTTGGCCGCCCGCGTAGGTCAGTACCGTACGCGTCAGCACCACTCGTGCCAATGATGTTAAATATATTAGAACGCTTTTATGTAGTGGTGTTGTCGCATATCTATAATAATTTCTTGTACGTTACCTGTAAACAAAATATCAATTGCTTAATGTTGGCTGTTTCATGCAACGTGAACAAGAACTTTGAAACAGGGCGCGGTGCAGTTTGAAAGAAAAACTGCGTATTGATTTCCACAGATAAACAGCGCACGAAGAATTACGACGAAAGAACACGGAGTACACTACACAGTGTTACAAAGACAGCACGGCGCTACTGTTTCGTATATTTCAATCTTTCGTTCTTTGTTCGTTGTGCAGGTTTCTCTTCTCTTCCAAAGGCATACGGTTTTCTGACCTGGACAGCAAACCGGAAATTATTTTCATGCCGCGCCTAACAGTTTATTGAGCTAAGCTCATGATGAAAATAATGTAACATTCATTGTAAGCCCAGTTCATTTTCTTAAAGTCCTAGATGTGGCTTCGATGGAGGACATTAGTTTCGTGAAGAACGTATCGATTCGTGCCTTCACTGTCCGTTATCTACAGGGTGTTTACTACAGCAACTGCTAATAAAATTTGAGCAACCTAGTACTGCAGTCTACAAAAGGACCAGGATGGCTTCCCCAAACAACTACTCGGCCACAGCCAATCTTCGCAAGAAAAACCAGTTTATATCGAAGCGCGCACAATACAATCAACACCTTAGGTGACCTCCATATATTGCGATGAAGTATTTGCCCCAAGACATTGGAAAGCACGCAAGCCGTCGAGCTTTCGCGCCGTCAAGTTCTAGTTCTTCGTTGTCTCTTGAACAGCGCGTATGTAGGCAAGGAATACGAAGAGAAGGATGCCATCTTATGCCTCGTGTTCTACGCCGACTGCATGGCAAGCATCTCTACGATGGTCTGGATTAAGCATTTCTGAAACCAATCAGTCTGCGGGTGGTACAAAGTTATTCTCCGGTCGCTTGTGACCAGCAGAGCGGAACGGCTCAGGCAGAAGTGAAGTTCCGCGTTTTGTATTGTGCATTCTTCTCTTCGTCCCTCGTCGTTTTGCGCGGTTGCAATATGCACTCCATTGTTGACCACCAACTAGCCCGCCTTTGCCTGTTACTCGGGTAAGCTCGCCGGAAATCTTGCCTTCCTATCAGTGTTGAGGAGTGCTGATGCGACGTGGCACAGAAATATTGCTTCGACAAAAACTTTTTGTGACTTCCGCTGCAGTGCCAATTGGCACGGGTTTCGCCTGGGCGTAGGTGGGCAGGTGGTTGGTCCCCACAATGATCCACTGTGTGTCGAAAGTCAACGTTGCGAAGTGACCAAGCAGATCCATGATCCTCTGCCGAAAAGATATCGGTGGAGCTTGATTTGTTTGCAGATATCTTGCCACTGTCGCTGGTGTAGTTTTTACGCCGTTAAGAGTAATAATATTATTAATAATAATAATTGGTTTTTGGGTAAAGGAAATGGCGCAGTATCTGTCTCATATATCAGCGGACACCTGAACCGCGCCGTAAGAGGAGGGTAAAGGAGGGAGTGAAAGAAGAAAGGAAGAGAGAGGTGCCGTAGTAGAGGGCTCCGGAATAATTTCGACCACCTGGGGATCATTAACGTGCACTGACATCGCACAGCACACGGGCGCCTTAGCGTTTTGCCTCCATAAAAACGCAGGCGCCGCGGTCGGGTTCGAACTCGGGAACTCCGGATCAGTAGCCGAGCGCCCTAACCACTGAGCCACCGCGGCGGGGGACGCCGCCGCCGTTAAGAGTCAAACCCCAGTTTTGCGGACAGCGGACTAGTTTTCACCAGACAGACAGGGGCATTCTCGATTATGTCAGGACGGCGCGAAAAGAACAAGAACGAAAGAGGCACAAGAACAAGACAGGACTGGCGCCAACTTGCATCAAACATCAAAAACAGTTCCCCAAATGCAGATCACAAGTTTTGTATCAGATTCCATTAAGCTGCGGCCTCGTTTACATAGGGCAATTAAACCGGTCAATGTTTCAATGAACGTGCTGTGAACACTTGCGGAATGTGCACAACCAATATGGAAGCTTCCTTGCAGACCACTGCAAAACTTGCAAAGAGTGTCGTCCGGAACTAAACAAAACAATTTTTTTTTGAGGAGCGGAAAAGACAAATTTGAGCGAGAATTAGTAGAGGCATATTTTATTAAGAAAGGGGGAAGCGCATGCGTTAGTAAACCGTCCATTTCAATCAGTGGCGCAGAGGTGGCTTTTCCCGAAGAGTGTCTTTAGGTTTTAATGTGCTGAAGTTTTTTCTGCACAGTTTGTTGTTCCTGTATTTGTTTATCAGCCCAACGAGAATTGTGTAGAATCCAATACTTTTATTTCTTTGACGCTGAGAGGATTTCTCGAAGGTTGTAAGTTTTGATACTTGTTTTAGTACTTTGACTACAAGAGTATTTCTCGAAGATTTTAAGTTTTCATGTCCGTCATTTTTTCCAAGTTTGTTGTTGGTCATTCATTCATTATCGCACGATGTGTTAAAGCAGGAATTTTGATACTGCGATCTGTTTGCCTTGGCCAAGCGTGCGTCTTTGTTGTGAGGATGAATTGCTTTATTGTCGGATTCGCGCTCGAATAATCTTGTGAGTTAGTCCAAAAAAAAGTTTGCTTTTTTCAGGAGTGTAGTGCTGAATGCATGAATGTATCGTCCGGTCTGTTAGAAGTAGCACCTACTTCCTGAAGTCTGATTGTTGTTTACAATCTCTTATTCTTGCGTGATAGCCTTCTGCGATACGGCTTGGGTGCTTCATAAAATGTAAAGGTTTGGGCGAATAAACCTCAGTTGCAAGTTGGCGCCTGTCCTGTTGTGTTCTTGCGCCTCTTTCGTCCTTGTTCTTTTCACGCCGCCCTGACATCACCGAGAAGCTATGCACCAACTAGCCCAAACCAAAGTACTTCTTGATACAGGGGCAGTTGTCTCTGTGTTTAATTTGGCAGACGGTTCAAGTAAACCTTAGATGGCTACTGTTAAATGACTGTTTTGGTCATGTGGAACTTCTTATTGACGGTAGAACAGGCAAATGAAGCGAAGCAGTTTGAAACGAAGGTTTTTTTCACGACCATACCAATCAGAAGGCAAATGTAAGGTAATCCGCGTAGAAGGTAACGAGAGAAGGCCTTACCTTAGACGAATTTAAGCCATCCAGTTCAGGGCGCGCCTGCTGTTTTTGAGCGAGAGAGGGGAACGGATCGTTCACAGAGGTTCATCGTCATAATCCCGCCGCACTGCGTCGACAGAGGCATCAGTTTCCCCGTTTTCGTCGACTTGACCATCCATATGCGGTCACTGTAAGCCGCGTTAAAGCTCTCTGAATGCCTCATGGTGCGGACCGGCCCATTTGAATGTCACGGCTGTTTTCCTATGGTGCGTCAATGGTTCGGCAATGCGCAAAAAAGCATTCACATTCACTGGTAACGCATGCGGAATCACAGAAGTTTGCAGACAGCTTCCTTGTTTGCGGCTGCGGAAACTGCACGATAGCAGCAGTTCTCTACGGGTATGCACCCCTCCTCACGATGGTCGCTAGAATGAGCAGCTCCTTGCAGGTGGAGTGTCACTATCGAATATTCTTCAGGTGGTTCTCAAACTTGACACAAAGCAATGACTTCATATGAGTATGCAAAACAAATCTGTAATTTCGTAATACCAGTACTGTATGAAATTTGCGTTGGAACAACAATGGTTCGAAGGAAAACCCAAACGGCATTACCATGAAATCAAACAAACCATCCGCAGTGATAACTTATTCTTATCTTTATCATTTCATCGACTAAAATCTGCCCACAATATTTTCTGTATCTTATCGACCAGTAGTTTCTGGCGTTACATAGGAAGCCCAGCGCGTCGACGATGCATAAGAGAGGATAGATCTCTTTTCATTATGTTTTTAAAACGACAGGAATCAAACCAGAACCGAGGTGCCCGAAATATATTCTTGACGAAGACAACCGGTGACGCGCAAGGGCAAAGACTGCTAGGTAACATCGTCGAGCAGCGTGGCGTCGACTTTATTCCGGATGAGTTCGCGTTCTCGCACCGACGATTGCAGGAGCGCATCAATAATTATCCTGTGCCTAGTAGTAGTTGTTTGCCGAATCTTTGACGAAGACGAAAAGCAGGCGGTGTATCGCCAGTGGAGTCAGCGCACCATTGTCCTGACTCTCTATGGGTCGCGCTGGGTCAATGTTGTAGGCAGCCGTCTGGTCATAGTCAAGCGGTTCTTTTCCTAATCTCTCGCAGATGGCAAAAACATCTCGAACATCAGCTGTTTAGTCCAGCTCTCCGTCCGAGGCGAAAATACGTAGAACGTCCCGATGTCTTCCCATTTTCTGGAACTTTGCAGGAGACGCTCTACTGTTGACAAAGTACTGAGGTCCTGCGACTACCAGAGAAGAGGCCATGCGACCGTCGATAGCCACTTCAATATTAGTGTTTCGTTTCCAAGCATTGCGCTGTGGGTTTTAAATTGGGTCTCGGCTTCATAGGGTACTGCAGTCATGGCTGAGAACTACTTATCATGTTGTTTGTAGGCGGCATCGCTTTCAGGTTTTGTCATCTCATCGTAAACATTGCTGCGTGTTAGGCGTTGTTGTAGGAGGTAAGGCTATCCCACCTCCAAAAGTTCCTCTTTATAGCTTCCACTAAGGTGGCTGGGGAACACTCCGCGCACAGCCGCGATGCAGCTACAGCCCGGAGACACAAAATTTGTTTTGGACACTGGTGGGGAGCGAGACGGACAGATCAGCAACAGGTACGCTTCTCGGCGAGAGTTCTTATCGATTTATGGTCGTCGCTGTCGAGTGCGCTGTAGATGTGCATCGGAATATACACAACGTAGTCCTTTCTGCCTCTCGGGCAGAACATTTTCTTTTTCTCCTTTTAACAGCCCACTCTTTTTGCACGTCCAGCGTCGGACAGCGTCGAAGGATGCGGCCGGCGTCATCGCATTGAAAGCAGAGTTGATTGTCGTCCGAAGTCCTCCAGACGTCGCATTTCCTGGCACTTAATTAACGTCTGGGAGGCGGGTGGGCTGTTCTCTAGCGTTGCTCCAGCGGAATTGAAGTGCCCCGGCGAGGGGCAACAGGTTTACGGGACTCTTAACAGCGGCGGCGGATGCCACGGCTCTTGCTCAAGGGTCGAGTGGTTTTATTAAGAACAGACAATAGCTGCTGAGCTTCGTCACTGATGACATCTGTGAGCGCCGCAAGCTGAGGCTGCGAAGGAGAATGGCACCTAGTCAGAGTAGCTCTTTGCAAGCAGCTTCAAGTGTTGTCGCCTGCAAGCTGTCATTGCTCGCAGCGGTCGTGTGCAGCTGGGGCCATAGACACTCGGCTATGGCTATGTTTTGGTAACTTCGGGCGCCGAGGGTCTTTTGAATGGTAGACTCTCCTTGAATGAATTTGGAAACCACTCCGGACGGGTAGCATGCAAAAAAAGTGAAAAGCTATTCTTTTGCTGCTCGCGTCAGGAACTGCCCCGTATGTCAGTCTGATCTCACGGTGAGCGCGCTGGGCGGCACGTTTGATTTCTTCGGTGTAGTTTGTTACCGCTTATTAGACTGTTGGATGCGTTAATGCAGCAATAGCTTTACCGGTGCTTTTTTACTATGCTCTCGAAAGTCTTCCGCAGCTATTAGGAGGACGCATTATTCTAATACCAATGTCTTGCCGGTTCGTCCAGGAAAGAGAAGACGTATCAAAACTATATCTGTGAACTTCGTTCTTGAAGGTAAGCGCATGGTCTAAACAGTCGAGTCATTATTTTGGGTCGGCGCCAGGGCAACCATTGAAAGATGGAAGTAAGCGGCACTGCTTGAGTATCACTACGGCAGGGTGGGTCACGGATGCAGTTTTAGTCTTTAGTTTGCAGTAGATGTCATCCTGTAGAAGACCTTGCTCAGAGGGCGGTCCAAGAGGACGACAGCTGCTTGAAGTTTGATGTTCAGTATTATCAGCTTCAGATACCTTGCCAGCTTCTGTTGCTGGCAGACCCAGCTGCACCATAATGTGACACATGGAGGTTACGGCAGTCCGGCTGTCATGAAGACAGGGAAATGCTTCTAAACAATCCTTTTGTTGGCGGACCTGCTTCCAAACATATATGATAAAGTCGGAGGCTATGAGAGCAACAAACGTACTCAGCGGACGTCGAAGAACAGAATCACTACCACTCTCGGCCGCTTTTAATTTTACGGCGGTGAAAACGACTCCAGATTGCACGCGTTAATCGTCTATGAAAATCTATAACAAAGCATATAACCTGTTGCGCACAGCTACAGACGTTCCAGATAAATCTTGTCGCCTCTTGGGCCACCAAGCCGCATTCCGGCAGCTTTGGGCATGCAGGAACTGTTACTAAGGTTCGGGGCCATATCCGAAAAATCAATCAGGCAACAGAAAAGTGTGCTTAATGTATTGAACCACTTTATACAACACTAATTGATTACGGAAAGGCACTTCACTCAGTTGAAACATCAGCAGTTATGCAGGCATTGGGGAAGCAGGGTTAATAGAAGCGTACTTAAAGATACCAGAAAATGTATATAGCGGCTGCACAGCCACGATAGTTCACAGTGGGAAAAGTGATAAAATACCAATAATAAACGTTGTCAGGCAGAATGAGACACACCTTCTACCCAGTAGTATTTACCGCGTATTTCCCAATCCCAATTGCAGATCCAGATTGAGAAAAGTTAATTGGGGATTGCACTTAAGAGACAATAACCTCGCAATCGGCGAATTTCCAAGAAAAACGCCTCGCTCAGAAACTGAGGCTACGTACTGCAAAGCATGATAAATGGCCTAAACACCCACAATAGAACGACGAGAACCTAAACAACATGCAGAAAATTAGAGTGATGTTCAACAGCTTATGAAGGAGAGCATA
The DNA here is from genome assembly GCA_030143305.2 of Amblyomma americanum. Classification (NCBI taxonomy): domain Eukaryota; kingdom Metazoa; phylum Arthropoda; class Arachnida; order Ixodida; family Ixodidae; genus Amblyomma; species Amblyomma americanum. Next base: position 123,475 of record JARKHS020031325.1, on the reverse strand, counting down.
GATTAGGATAGATAACGAAGCGTTGGGAATGGTAAACAAATTCATTTACTTAGCGCAGCTAGTGACTGCAGACGCGAACCACGACAGTGAAGTATCAGGCAAATTGAAGTGTAGTGAAATGCATTTAGAAGGTAGTGCAATGTCATGAATGTAAACTTACCATCCCTGCTCAGAGAAATATACATAATAGCTTTATCTTACCGCTAGTCACGTATTGAGCAGGTGTATTTAAATTGAGAGCCGCAAGCTTTGCAAAGGAAAATTATAGGTGCAGCGTTAATAGACAGCAAGAGAGAACAGTGGTTGAGGGAAGAAACGTGGTTTAGTGAAATCTTAGGAATCATGAAGAAATGGGCAGGGAATAAACTTCCAAGGCAAGTTAACAAATTGCCCTTATTTGTAATGGAGTGGATTCCTAGAGAAGACAAATGTAGCAGCTCGCGGCACAAAGTCCTGTCGGCGGATGAGAAAAGGAAGCTTATAGGGATTAGGTGCCCGCAGCTGGCTGAGGACCGAATTGTTTGGAGATAGGGTGGGGTTTTCCTCAATGATGAACAAAGGTTGAAAGTGATGTTTATGACGTATAATTAATTAAGGCAGGTAGTAGCCACTGGCGCAGACTTCGAGGGTGCAAAAACAAAGATAACTGCCCCTTCACGCGCAGCGTCCCTTTTTTTGTACGGGAAATCAAAACTATAAAATGTCTCCTATACAAGTCTCTCTTCCCACAAATGCCCACGAAAAAAAACTTGCGTAGGAAGATGTGGGGTCTGGAAAGTCGAATAGATACAGCACCCAATTGGCTAATGGAGGGCTCTGCGTCTTAGTTTCTATCTGGTTGAATTCCGATCGTGTCAATTTTCATTTGCTTTTGTTTAAAGCATAAATTCATTCAATGCCTAAAATGTATTGATTTGTTTTAATAACGAATGAATTTAAACGAAATGGGGCAAAGAAAGGATAACAGAAATCTTCTGGGTAAACTGTGGAGTCAGGATATGAATATAATAGGGCCCCAAGAAAGTACCATAACTCATAATCGGGGAAGGTACAGTTTTATGAGGTAAAACCTTGGCATGGGTTTCGCAAAAATCAGAAGTTTTGAAACTCCCCTTGCGAAAGAACAGAGGAACGAATTGAAGTTCAGCTGGAAGACATCACTCTCGTATCATGAGTAGCAGTTTACCGATATCCCGCAAGAAGGAAGTATAATACAGGTGTATACTGCCACTACTCACCAAAGGAATAGAAACTTGGAGGCGACTGGAGAGGCTTGGAATTCAAGACAGTGCAGCAAGCAATGCAAAGGAAAATAATACGTGAAACTTTAAGAGACAGAAAAGAGGAAGAGTCTGGGAACAAACGAGAGTTATTGATGTCCTATTGAAATAAGAAGCAATGGGCACGGGATGACGTATAACGCAAGGGAAGAGTAACAGATGGCGCCTTAGGCTACGGGAATGGGTTCCAAAAAGGCATGCGTAGCTGAAAGCGGAAGTAACTGAAGTTGGCAGCAGAGATAGGAATTTCGTGGAGACTAGATCACGATACATGACGCAGGACAGGTTTGATTGTAAGGATATGAGAGGGGCCTATGTCCTACAGTGAACGATGCTAGGCTAATGATGAGGATGTCTTCCGCGAGGTTCTTTTTTTGTGACACACAATGCAAGCGCTTGAAGTGCCAATAAACCTCACGACAACTCCTGAGCTCCAAGAGTCCCTTGACGATTTGAGAATACTGCATTCCTTCTCGCCTCGCCCCAGGCTTGGAGGGAAAATGGTAGCCGTGGACAAGTGTTGCCAGCATAGCGAGGTCATAACATTTATGTGTATTGCATGAAACGACGGCCTTTCAAACTGTCTGGGCTATCCTCTAATTTCTGCATAGAGGCGCTAAGGGCTGCCTAAAACAGGTACGGAAACGATTGTTTACGTGTTTTAATGCTTATTCGCGGTATCATCGTAGCTAGCTCGGCCAGCTACGCAGGAGTTTATTTTGTCTTTTACGATAGCAGTGTAAAGAAGGCATATAAGAAGACCCCCCAGACGTTATTGTCATGCTGGGAGCGTCAGGCAGTGGCTGCCATAAATCTTTCAAAGCCGTTGACGCGGAGAGGAATATTGCGGCGCCGTAAAGATTTTATTGTTAAACAATGCGCTACTACATTTGAGAGCGGTCAAAAGTTTTCTGAAGAAAAGAAATCTAAAAACAGAGTGTGTATAAGTGAGCGTTGGACACTACTCTAAGCGTAGACCCGAAAATTCACGGTAATAGAAAGCGCTCTACCTTCTCTGAATAGTGCTAGGCAGCCCTCTGGAAGCGTATACGGAGAGGAAGCTTTTACTCGGTCATATTCAGTAGGGAAAAAAAAGGAAGAAAATGGTTAGCAGTCACATCGTTCACGTAGCTCTGTTTTTTTTTTCTTTTTTTTTCTATCATAGTGGAGCCCGTCGAAATAAGCGGCGGCCACTCACTTTGGCACGGTCATCTCGCACACTGCGCTCATTTTAAACATAACTGAGTCCTCTAAAATACGCTCGGACAAAAAAACATTCGCATAGATTTTTTTCACATATGGCCGGTTTTCCTCCACTTCCGGGACAAACGCACAGCGCAGGTTCTGCGTTGCTACAAAAAAAGAGAAATTACCTCTTTCTGAACTCTCCTTGCATAAATGCGAAATTCGCTTTTGTGCAAAATGAATGTTGCGAATTTTGCGTAGTAGTCGAAGCGCAATAGCTGCTTTGGGGGTATTTAAGAAAACAAAACGATAGTGATTACGATTTTCAGCAATGCAAATGAACCGTTAAACTGAGTGGTAATACTGCCGGTAAACGCCTCCTCCTCCGTTTTTCTCGTCATTCTTCGTCGGAATTGAAGAATGATCGCTGCTCAACCAAGAACACGTGTGCCCTAAAATCTTTGGCGGCTAAGTAAATTCAAAACTTGCCGCGTGCAGTCAGGTGTATGCAACTCACGCGATCATGGCACTTAAAATTCGTGTCCAAGCCTATTTTGTATTGCTAACCATTTGTTTCAGCACTGCTAGTTTTATACACTGACAGGTCTGATATCTGAGCAATAAATGCCTTGCTGGAATGCACACAGCGAGCGTTGGTTGTCGTGCTTGCTTAGTTTAGCGCAGTCACATTGCACAGTCAGCAAAATGGAAGTGTACACAAGCACTATATATTATTCTAGTATATGAGTAAAGTCCGTATACCTTGATTATTTGTTGCACGGTTTGAGCCAATTTCTTCTTGGCACCCGTCTCCCAGTTCTCCCGCCCTTTTTCCAACTACCTACCTTACCCAACTCATTCGCTTTCCTCCTCATGCTCTGTGGACTTCAACATCGAAATCACAGCCGTAGAACCGACACGCGCTGTTCTTCATCGACGACACTCCGCTTCTCCACTATTCAGAGCTACCACGGTCTTACGCTGGTCTTACTCATTTGCCATGCTCATCCGCTTTCTGTTTTGGCTCCAGGATGTCCTCACAATCGTTGAACGCCTCGCTACCCGGGGATGGGTGCATTCCTGTTGCGTTTCAAAAATACGCCGATTTATACGATACGAGAGCTAATATATATATATATATATATATATATATATATATATATATATATATATATATATATATATATATATATATATATATATATATATATATATATATATTAGAGAAAGAGAGAGAGAACTGGTAGAGGAAAGGCATGGCGACCAGTAGACTGTTCCGGCTGGCTAACCAGCACTGGTGGAGAGGGATGAGGGGGGGGGGGGGCGTAAAGGAAGAAGAAGAACAATGCGGCCTGTATCTGGCACGACAAACAATGACAAACGCACTGAAAGTCACAGGTCACCGCAGCTGTATCCTCCACATCTTGAGGGCTGGCTGCCGAACGCTTCGACCTGAGTAGAGCACATCTTCAGTCTTCCATGACTAATATGCGGCAGGCAGGCAGCGCAGACGTTCCAGTGCGTAGAAAGGCGGCTTGCCGTGGCGCTGATAATGTTGATGACAACGTAAGCATCGGACTTCTCGAAAGGTTGAGGCTGGAGGATGCGTTGTGCCAGCTATTGGATAGCTGCAAGCACTGGGTTCCACAAATCCAGCATCTGCAGTGCATTCTGTGCAGCTGGCATGTGCAAGCTGGAAAGCAGCACACGCATGGCATTTACGATTGGCTTCTGCATATCAATTACTTGCTCGTCTGTGACTTGGACTGGTTTCTGACCTACTACCCGACCAGCAGTAGGCTCAATACACTGAATACGCGGTGACTGTTTCATCACTGAGATTGTGTAGTGCTTCGGGAGCGATGGCCAAGTAAGTTGCCAGTCCCGGCCTTGGACCGGAGTTGGGACTTGTGCTTGGTTAGCAATACGCTCAGGGCTCTTGGTACGCAATACGTGCTTGGTCACTGCGGGTGTGTGTAGCTCTGGCAGGGATGGCGAAGGCCCGTCTGCGACAACCGTCTGTGCCTCGCCAGTCATATGATTCCCAATCCTTAAAGTAGTATGCGGAGGGGGAGGACAAGTTGCGGAAATTATTGGACGATCCTTTCCAATGCTCACTACACTTTTAGATGACCTGTGACGAGGGCGACGACGTCGTTGCACCTCATCAGCAGCTTCTGTGTGTGTGGAATTGTCTCTTGTCATTTGTTTGAGTATCGCCAGTTCCCTTTTCAGGTGAGGACAATCTTTTGATGCAGCGTCATGAGGGCCGCGGCAAATGGCACTCGTAAGGACTGTTGTCCGGCAAGCATCACCGCTATGTGGCTGAGTACACCGTGGGCACACGATGGGGAAATTGCGCACACTACTCACGTGTCCTATCTTCATGCATTTCTGGCACTGGAGAGGCTTCGGGACGAAAGGCCTAACTACCAGCCAAAAGTGCCCAACCTTCAAGTACGTTGGAATACAGTCCCCTTGGAAGGCCAACTTGATGAACTTTGTCCTCCCAAGACGCTGAGCTTACAGTATGGCTACACCGTTGGTAGCTGGTTGAATCAAAATGGGCAGATCAGAGTCGCGGATGGCTACGTCGACGTCGTAAATGACGCTGACTAGAACGACATAGGAACGAACGCTGATACCGCCGAGAGTTCTGATGTTGCTCAAACTCTCTAGCGCGTTCCGGTCCATGACATCAATGTCGACGACATTCCTAAAACGATCCACCCTCGCATCTTTAAATGCTCACGGGAGGCGAGCCTCCAGGAACACAGACGTGGCTTGCCTGTTGATGTTGAGAATGTCGGTGGGAGTCTCTCGCACAAACAGGGCAGTGTGTGCTGATGATCCTCGCTCCGTAGTGATCGTGGACGTACTCGACGACGACGAGTCCTCACCTTTGCGCAGTCTCCGTATGGCCTTCTTGGTTAGGACTGTGATGAAGCCGTCGTCAGCCGAAGAGTCATCGCTGGTGGCCGACTACGCCACGGTGGCCTGGGTGCTTGCGTAATTCGGGAGGCTAAGGCGTTTCCACTGGGCGGCAGCGGCTGACTGACCGGACTGAAGTCCAACAGCGTCCAGTTCCATCACCGTCACCAAAAAAGAAACAGTGTTTTCAGTATAATGTTGTAAATCTGGAAAAAACTGTACAGCCGAACGGATGGCGTTCTGGTCTAGAGCCACTTCATTGTCTTCCTCCGAGGGCCAATAAAAGTCGATAACTAACACTGGGTGCATAACAAATGTGTAGGTCATATCCATCTACAGCATAGCACTTTTTGAAGCATTGGCAGAGGTTTCCTTAGACAGCCTGTAAAGGATTATGCGTCAAAATGTGTCATGTGTTACGTTGAGAGACCGGCAACCTGTCAACGCTAGAATATGGAGCCTCGTTCTTGGCTGGTGCGCGTCGTATTGCTGCTTTGTTTTTGTGGTTCTCCTCAAGGCATAAATGACGCGTACCCACTCCGTCGCTTTAGCAAAGCCGTCAGCTAGGCTAGGTGGTACTGCATACAGAACTTTGAAAGCGCAGCTTAATATTCGTGCGTTACATGATAAAGGCACTCAGAAGATAACACAATTTTCAGGGAGTAAATTTGTTTTCATGTTTTTTGTCCCAGCAGATTTGGTTTGTTTGGACCTTTGTGCTTGGTTCAGCGTGGTGGGGCGCTCGCCATACTTTTATTGATTTCCTTTTCTTGGACTCTTCAATTTTGGGCACATATAATCGTTGAAACAGAATTCTGTGTAACAATGCCGTCTGGATTAGAAACGCCAGTGCAAGTTACATTTTTTTCTGGCGCATCTTGTTTTCGATAACACTTTTGAAAACCTATTTATTGCGCTTGTAACGCATACATACGCCCCGTATGATCACAGTAGTGTTTTGCTGAGTTTAGCCTTTCTGCGTGTCAGCCTACTGTGACGTAAGAAGATGGAAAGCTGGGCGCGTCGGAAATGAATCATCACGGGAGAGGTGTAAAAAACGAGAGCATCCTTATCGGGTGTCTAGAGACTGAGAATAGGGGGTTTTAGAACGTCTAGAAACAGCCTATTTCTAAGCTTAGGTCGCTGCCACTCGTCTGAGTTGACGCGCTCATAACAGCTTGGCTGCTGTCTGATTGCTGTTACCCAGATCACATAGGTGGAAGGAACGATATCATCAAAAGAAATATTTTTCCTCGTAGCACCCACATGCTACCGGTTGCTAGTAGCATAGCACTATAGATATTGCCTCTAAAGGTTTCTGCCCCCTAAATATGCATAAAATTATTTTCACCTATTCCCTATGATAATGCCCCCCTAGAGATTGTCAGCGATACCCGAGTGCGAAAGAAATAAATAACAGTGCAACCTCACCAGCCAAACTCAGACCATCCTAGCAATCGGTCGCCCATTATGGTGTGCACAGATCACAACACTGATCTGCGTGAACTGTATGGGTTCATTATCTGTCTCAGCCCGAAACACCAGGAGGCGTAAAGAGCGTTTGTCTGTGGCCATTTCTGTTTCAGTCGCGCCATTTTTTCTGCTTATATATCGTATAAGGAATGTATCAACGTTATTTCTTTCCTACTGAGATCACGTTGTCATCAGACTCAAGGCTAAAATGAACTACATCCAAATCGCCCAACTCACCATTCTTCTTTTGTAAGCAGCCGAAATTACAAAACCACCTGCAACAGTGATACTCCGTTGCACGAACTGCAGTGACCCCCCCCCCCACACACACACACAAAAAATGACCAAGTGGTTTGAATATTGCGGACAGCCCAGGGTGCACTAATACCTGGTAACTGCCGAAAGGGTTCTCTGTATGAATGAAATGAATTATAGCACACATATGTGCTACAATTACTAAGAAGCGCGTGATAATGAAAACAACTTAGAGCTTTCTGGAAGGGAAAGAACCGGGGTGAAAGAGAATTGACGATGAACAGGCCAACGAATGTGAAAGCCACACCGTTATCATTTGGGACAGCATAGCATTACTCGCAGGAATAAAGGACAGCCTAGCAGGACACAAGCGTCAGCTACTTTGTCACAAAGTTCGCGCCTGCTGTCCGTCTTTTACTTTTGCGGCAGCGGTAGCCACAGCGCCGATGTTTTTAGGAACATGTCGCGGCGCGGTGGCGCCGACTTTGCCCCCCTCCCCCGCATGGGGCCTGTTGACTCATTAAGACGCTGGAGGGCCTTTCCGCACCCTTCTAGTATTGTCGCCGTGTAGGTAGCAAGCGCTTGCATGTGATGGGAACGGGCAGATACGGGTTGAATGCCCGGCACCCTTCGGGACCTTCCAGACACCCCTCGTTAGGGTCGGGGCTTTCTGCCGTGTTCATTCGCCCTTTCTTCGTGTTTTTTTTTCCTTTCAAAACCTGCGTTTCGTATGTATGCAGGGCAAGAAGTTTCTTTTTTGTGTTGTTTATTTCCCACAAGAATGTGGCGGAGGGAGCACCGCGAGCTGGGCAGTTGGCCTGGAGATTTCGGTGCGTGCGATCGTGAGTGACGTCAGCCAAGGAAGTAGTCGACAAGACAGCCTAGGCGTTGGTCTGACGCGTAGAGCACGCCGACGGCGGCCCCGAAGACGCGAGGCCCAAGTTCGCCCGTATCCGCAATCCCCCATCAGCTCCGCGACGAGCAACCGCAGCCCGACGCTTCCTGCGACCGGGCTTTGCCACTCCGCAGATAAGCCATCGTTTCTCCCCACTCACTTGAACTCTTTTCTTTTTGCCTTGTTGCTAGCTATCTCTCGTCCTAACCTTTGTATTGTATTTCCTTCTCGTGGCATTCTTGTATAGTAATCGCCCTGTTGTTTCCTTCCTTGCGATAATAGCTGTGTTCGCGCCTTCATTTTGTGCCAACCAAGCAGTGCCGTCAGTGCACGGCACTGCTTGGTTGGGCTTGGTTTTGTAATTTACTGTTATTGTAATTTGCCCAAGTAAATTAATTTGCTACGAAACTTCCCTATGCCTCATGCCTGCGGTCAACGGCTAATGAGGCGTGGCCCCTATCGCCGGTCAGCAGTCGACCCTCATCTTTCGCCCGCGGGGTGGAGATTTTTGTCGCTCCTCCCGCTGCAAACTTACGAAAAGTCCAGTGGTAGGCAGGTTGGCCCGATTAATTATAACTTTGGCGCCAACTAACCATAAAGCCGCCCACAATATCCTGACAAACTGGCGTCCGCGTCAGGACTTGCTGACCCCGATTGCCATTGACCGCGCGGCATAGCGTTGAAGTGAGATCGCGCGCGCTGCCCCATATACGGATTGGGAAAAGTCTGCGCGATAGAGGGCTTAGAGAACCTCATCCGGCGAGAAATGCTCTGGGCCTCGGGGGACCTAGCCTTCGTGAATTTGTATGTACATGAGCGTAAAGCTCAAAGTGAAAGACATGGCGAGGAGAATGAGCGTCAACGCGAACGTCGACGCGAGGAGAATGAGCGCCGCCGTCAGGACTACGAACTAGACAAAGCCCAGTCAGCGCGTAGGGCGCTCGAGATAGAAGAAAAGCTTGAGGCTCTGTGAGTACGAAGCAAGCCTTGCAGGAACGGAGGTCCTGAGGCTGCTTCAAGCGAAAGCGACGTGACACTTGAAACGGTAGGGAAGCCGCTTGAGGCCGGCGAACGGAATGACGGGCAATGCGACCGCAGGGCGGAAGCAGAAGTGGCACCGGCAGCAGACAACGTAGTTTTTTCGACACACTCCCGGGCGTAGTCAGCCTGCGTTCAACGGGAATGAACCTTGTATCGTCAAGAGACGAGGTGGTGAGCTCGACTATGCAATCGGGGTAGAGGTGAGCTTGGAAACGCCTGAAGCGAATACGTCGGAAGAGCGATTCAGCCGAGTGCAGGCTCTACCCACAGACATTACAGGGGCGGCAACAGTGTCGTTTGATCTGAAGGATAGGACACTGGTGCTGTCTGTCGGGATGGAAAGGATCCGTCGATATCGCGGTACCCGAGCGTCTGACCTAGCAGCCAGCAATGGAATGCCCCAGCCCTCATGGTATAGAAGAAAGATAAGCCGAGCTCGACAGTGCGGTCAAAGTAGACGAAGGAAGAGATGAGCTTGTCGGCATACTACAATTAGAGGAAAGCTTGGGGACGCTTCAAGAAAAGTAGATGGAAAGTTGTGTAAGCCGAGTTAGGGAGCGTTGCCCACACGTTTCGGCAGTAGAGCCTGACCGGGAGAATGGTGCATTATTGTGCCCCTTAGGGGAACCAGCGGCTCAGAGTGACGCCACAGTTCCAGAGTGCCTAGAACAGCTACAAGCAGCCGATACGGAGTCCGTCGCTCATATGGATGAACCGTTTTCCGAGCCGCCAGCTGTACAGGCATGCGGGGGGTACAGCAAGCTAGTTGCTACGAGACTGCAATCGCCGCACAGCCAACAGCGCAAATGCCAACGCACAGTCATTCATTTCTCGCCAAAAAGGTTATTCTTACGAGAGACCTGGTTGCAACATTCTGCCTTTGTACAACTAGACGGAGATATAGAGGGCTAGCATTAACAAAGAAAAGGCGCGCTCGCTCAACCGGCGTTCTACAAACCTAATGAATAAGCGAGATGACCAGAGACGCTCTCGTGGGTTTTAACATTGCGGTTGAGGGGTCCTATTGCCGACTCTCAAACGATGTCTGGCGCCAGCTGCCTTAACATCGACGTAGGAGGAATAAAATTTCTGTGCCGAAAGTTCCGCACCAAGAGGTACGGTGAAGTCCCCCTCAATGTCGTAGTAAGGGAAGACACGAGGCCGGCACAGATTACCTTTGCCGGTACCTAGACGATCATGAGCAACGAAAGCTGTTCTCCTGGGTAGTCCATTTCTTTTCTTTTTCATCATATTCTGTGGATGATTTCCGAGTGTTTTGAAATGTCATGCAGCGCAGGATGTTTGCCTGTTGCCGTGTGTCGGTGTAAAACTGTCTGGACTGAACTGCCTCGAACTGTTTTGATTGATTGGGACATGGCTGCGTGAGGAGTAGCAGTGCGCGATCCTGCGACCCTTCGTGGTAAACTGATAATGCGACGAGGTAGTGCGCGCCTTTCACATGCGTTTGTATGTCCGGCAAGACGGTTTGTCCATGCCTCCATTGTGTGTTTTGTGTGTGAATGTTACTGAGAGTGTCATTTTTCGTGGGGTTTGTGTCACAAAGTTCGTGCCTGCCAGTCCGTCTTTTACTTTTGCGGCAGCGGTAGCCACGGCGACAATGTTTTAGGAGTGTTACCTATCACTCATCGCGTTTCGAGATTTTGTGGGATCTGCTAGCACCCTGATATCACAGCGCCATCTGTGGAAGCAACTAGAAGGCAGCACATCTCGCATTTAGACTTGAAGCGCCATCTACAACAGCATTGTATAAACAACCACCTGCCGCGTGCCAGTGATGACGTGATGATGATGATGATGGATAGATATCTATACATTCATTCCGGAATCTTTATATACTAACACAACAAAGGGAACCCATCCGGGAAAGTTGTGTACCAAATTTGGTAGGCAAATAAAACCCTATGGGTTGTAGTATATAAATAAAACCACTATTAAATAAGAGGTAAACATTGTAAACATGCAGTTACTAATTGAAGCGCTACCATATCGCACCGCAAGCCGAACTCTAGGCCCACCTTGATCCCCCAAACGAACACAATTCCGTTTCGAACGTATCTTGAGGGGGAGCAACACGACAGCGGGTAGACGTGCATCGTAATTTCTCTGATAGATGGCGCTAGGCGTCAATCGCTGCGCTAGGTGGATAAGTTATGTTACTTTTCTGAACCGCTCAGGGTTTCCATCACTGGCCTCGCTGGATGCAGAAAGACTCGTTTCACGCATGGCCAATAAATCTAACGCGCGTTACTTGAGCGTCTTCCAGACGGCGGTGGCCTTTTTTCAAAAACATGTCGCGGCGCGGTGGCGGCGACTTTGGCACCCCCCCCCCCCCCCCCCCCGCCCTCTCTCGCGTGGGGACGATTCGCTCATCACGATGCTGTAGGACCTTTCCTCCCATTGCTAGTATTGTCGCCGTGTAGGTAGCAAGCGCTTGCACGTGATGGGAGCGGGGGATACGGGTTGAATTCCTGGCACCCTTCGGGACCTTCCAGAACCCCTCGTTACGATCGGAGCTTTCTGCCGTGTTCTTTCACCCTTTCTTTGTGTTTTTTTTCTTTCAAAATCTGGGTCTCGTCTGTACGCGGCGCAAAAAGTTTTTGTGTTGTTTGTTTTCCACGAAAACGCGCGGAGAGAAAACCGCGAGCTGGCCAGTTGGTCTGGAGATTTTGGTGCGTGCGGTCGTGAGCGAGGTCAGCCAAGAAAGTGTTCGGCAAGCGAGCCTAAGCGGCGGTCTGACGCGTAGAGCGCGGCGACGCCGACCCCGAATACGCGAGGCCCAAGTTCGTCCGTATCCGCAGCCACCCGCCCATGAGCTCCTCGGCGAGCAACCGCAGCCCGACGCTCCCTGCGCCTGAACCTTGCCACTACGCAGCTAAGCCATTGTTTCCCCCTACTCACTTCAATACTTTTATTTTTGCCTTTATGCTTGCTGTTTCTCGTCCTAATTTTTTGTATTGTATTTCCTTCTCGTATCATTGTTGCGTAGAAATCGCCCTGTTACTTCCTTCTTTGGGATAACTTCTGTTTTCGCGTCTTCATTTTGTGCTTGTTATTTGCGTCGCGTCAGTGTACGGCGCTACTTTGTTGGGCTTGGTTTTGTAATCTACTGTTATTGTTGTTTGTCCAAATAAATTAATTTGCTGCGAAACTAGTATACGCCTCAAGCCTCAGGCCAGCGGCTAATCAGGCGTGGCCCCTGTTGCTGGTCAGCACTCGAACCTCAACTTTCGCACGCGGGGTGGACAAGTTTGTAGCTCCTCCCGTTCCGAACTTACGGAGTGTGCTGTGGTGGGCAGGTTGGCCCGATTGATTATAACTTCGGCGCCAACTAACCATCAAGCCACCCAGAATATCCTGACATACTTCAAGAAGGTATGCTGACGCAAACTACGAGAGACGGGTAGCTGTACAACCATCATGTTGGCGCCAAACTGTTAACATAGTTCAGACTGTTACCGTGCGCCTCTCACACCATCGGCTGGCGTGAGAGGCGCAGCTCCTGGGATTGGCGCCTGACCTTGAATAACATAGCGGCAAGTAAGATGCGACTAGGAACGACTCCCCAAGCCCATATGAAGAGGTAACATAATCGCGTATCCAAATTCGCAATTTCTACTTAACAATTTCGCACTCACGACTTTCACTCCAGCACTAGAGGAGCATAATTTAATGACATCAGCTCCATGCTACGTTTTTAGCCAATGCACGAGAATGAAAAAAAAATGAAAAGTATTCTCCAAAGACAATGACGCGTTCCTACAAGGCTAAGTGCTGCTACGCAGAACTGTTAAGAACATCATGCACTTACTGTGAAGCTCCATACGCGTTTCCTTCCAAGTCGGTAAAACATAAAACACTGATTGCGTTACAGCCAGTTGGCTACCAGCAAAACTTTTCAAGAAATTCTAGCAGTGAAATTGTTTCGGTATACTATTTACGAAGATATCAAGGGACGCTCACATAATAATGAGGTTTAAATTATGATTTTAAAAATTAACGGAAGTACCAGATGCGGACAGCATTTTAACAAAACTTTAGCGACCGCCGAAGTTTTACTATAAATTTGTAGCCTGGAAATAAGAACACGCCTAAGGTGCGCCATAAAATTCTCGCAGATTATGAACTGTTAACTTCCCCACGTCCACTCATGCAAAATATTTTAGTTGATAACAATTTACCGCCCATCGAATTCGTATATACTTCCTTCCTGTTTTCACTTATGTATGCAACGAAAACAGCATACAGATAGTGTCACTGCTGCGATAGGTAGCTTTTGGTGACGGCCTCAAATTTGCTAATCGTATATTATAAACGTTCCTTTTGCGTTTTACCATTGCCATTCATCGCCCCATTAGCCAGAGCAATCTCAGTCAAAGTTTCAGACCTGGGTAATGTCCAGCAGACAGACCAGTTGGCTTTTGGCCACTGACGAATTATTTTGTGGAACTGCATTACTGTATCGCAATGAATTTTTCTTCTCAGTCCCTGGTATTACATCTCAAGTTTCGAAAGCGAAGTGAAAGAATTGGCAGGATTTGGTAGAGTATGAAAACTGCTAAACATATACTTATCCACATACCTGAGGGGTGAAGAAACCTTTTTTCTTTTCTTTTCTTGGGACCGGCTGAGTCCTGTTTTTTATCGTTGTCCTGTTGTTCATCTCGAATAATAAAATTTTATATGGAAATATGAGATGGGTAGGCTCGGGCAGCGTTATATTCGCGAGTACCTTGAACGGAGTGTACAAAGGGTGGTCTATCTTCAAAGTGACGGCAATCCTCTTGACATCTAAAAGGCGGTACCAGAAATCCGGCAATATTGGAGTGCAATTAGCCTCCCGGATGGCTTCGGGTGCAGCATGCCTGAAATGACGTATAATGTAATATATTAGTCCAGCCTTTATTATTTCAGCTTAAATTATTACACAAATGCCTCAGACAGTGATCGTTGGTGCATATTTAAGAGTATAAACAGCACGAATGAACATGGACGAAGACGCAGAAACCCAATCACCATACATTGCGTGCCTCATGGGTCTCATGTGGGCAAGTAGGTCTGAGGCAACCCTTAGATTATGTACACCGGACCCCTGTGGAGAAAAAGAGGGCCAGCATAAATTGGGCTTGTCCCTGTTGATTCTATTTGGGTCCCATATCAGGGTTGCTAGTGCTACCTCATGCCACATTGCTACATCTAGACCACATAGGTTCCTTGTCGTGTACTTGAGGGTAGATGGAACACCAATGTTGGCTTTATGCTCGAAAACCCTCTTTTGGCCCAAATCGGGCTGCCCAAACGGAACCGCTGTATGTAACACATAGGCCGTGGCGGGCCTGGTAAACGGGCCTGCTGCGAGTTGCACAAAAGAGCCTCGGAGGATTTGTGAACGCAGTGTGTCTACAGTGGTGCATCGGACAACGGAGCGCTGCGCGTTCCAGCCCAGTGTCGCGCGTATGCGCGTGCGAAGGGTGTGTGCGAGGCGACGGCGGCAAAGAGCGTGGCGAGCACGAGGAGCGGAGAGCTGTCGTGTCAGAAAACTGAGGTGTGGAGGGACACAAGGCAGCAAAGGTGGTGTCATTCAAGCGTGTAGGTGGCAGCCGTCGGACGTTGGGTCCGTTCTGCCGTGGACCTCCATAGGATCACCGACGTAAGCCTCGTGCGTTCTTTGCAAGTGTGGTGGTGGCAGCCGATGAACTGATGGTCCGTGTTGCCGAAAGACACTCTTGGATAGCCTGCTTTAGGCTCTGGCATTTCGTGACGCCGCCGACGGGACCGGGCTAGGTTTTTCCTGCGGCTGCCAAATTCTTCAGGCTGTTGACGGGAGACCAGCGGCGCCTCCCAGTGTTCCTCTCCGCTGCTACTACCACCTGGTTCCCTTCCGCCGCTTGCTTCGACGCATCGCCAATGACGCGTCACACTACATCGACCCGCGTTCGCCCTGTCTGCAAGGCATCCCCGCTTCACCTGGGATGCTCAGTGCCTGGTGAAGTCTTTCCTTTTACTCTGTAGTGTTGTACGCTTGTTGAGTATGTATTTTTCTTGTTGCCGTGAGCGTTTCTTATTGGCCCCCTTTCCTTTCAATTATTAATTCGGCTTCGTTTTGTTTTGTTTGATCTCTTTGTTCTCTTGTTTCCTTTTTCGAACCTGCACGCCATAGCGTGCACTGGATGCACTGGACTACCAGAGACTCTCCAACGTCATTATAATTCGGAGCACAATAATGGGTGTTTCGCAAAACGCCGAAAAATAAGTTGCGCTGCATGCACTGGGTGCAACACCGGTTCATTGCGGGCGGCCCACATAGCCCATAGGCCTTGCTTACAAAAAAAAATTCGGTGCGTTGCTTAGGTCAGGATGACACTGAAAAAAATACTGCATGATATTAGCCCGATGGGTCTGACCCTAAAGTAATCACATCGGTCCTTGAGGGCATGATAGGGGCACGCCCCATTTGGGCTTGCGCGTTCGATAGCCGCATCGGTCCCATCCCGACTTTGGAGAGGCTAACTGAGATGAAGACATAACGTTGGTCCTTAGGGGCTACGCACATCTCACCAAAATAAGAGCGATGGGAGAGCTGGGCGGGCTACCAACATCAGACACTGCAGGCGAAATGTTAACCCCACGTGGGCTACCTGCGTCGCTCCCAATTGGGACCTATTGGGGAGTTTGTGGGCAGCCCACACAGGGCCCACTGGAGCCTGCATTGCAAACCCCAGATTGAACTTACAGGAGGCCTCACTTTATAGCCCACTTTGTACTACATGGGAATGAATAGACGGGGCTCAGACTTATACTTCATTTTAGAGGTCCGCATCCGCGTTTCCGTGTATGTTCTCTCGCGCTGCTTTTAGGCCTTCTTTTCTAAATTTGCGCATGCGGAGGTTACAGGGTGTAGCGTACATAGGTTAGCGTAAAATACATCGGAATAAGCTAAATGCACTATGCTGTGTTTACTGCGTCAATGCAGTATTTCAGCCTGTGATCAAAGTTTCAGTTGAACGTTTCAGCAATGAGACTTTCAAAAAAAGAGAAATATTGTCAGGCTAAGACACTTATATCACAATTCTTTGTGTTTGAAGCTAGGTATAATGCGCCCTCTAATAAAGGCCGTAAAGGTATGCCAGCAATTTTATACAATATTGTAACATACAGAAAAAGAGAGTTTGATTCCTCTGCAGCTACTACCGAAAATAAAATATAGGTATAAAAGCTGGTCACTGCTGAGGAATCTACGGCGGCCTTCAATATTATAGCGCTTAAAAGAAAAAGGGAGCAGAACACCGAGCTTTAAAATTTCGCGATAAAACCAGTTTCATTATGCTGCCTTACACATTCCAGCCTCTAATATGTGACGTTGTCTTGTTGTGTCTTCGGAAGAATATGGCAGCTTGCTCCGTGAGATTCACCTTCTGTGCGGAGACTGTGGTAAAAAAATAGATGTAATTATTAGTGCTGTCACACTGAACAATAACATATAATATAGCAAATTGAGCGTAATGCACAGGTTCGCACAAAAATGCCTGTTATACCTTCTCTCTGGAATCTTTCGAGCAAAGTTTATTCTTAATATGCCACGTGTCCTGTGTCTATCAAAACTTCTAAAGCAAACACAACTTTAAGCAAGTGCAGCGATAGGTGAGGACATGATAAAAGAACGAATTGGTTATTCCGTTGCCATCAATTTAGTATCGGGCCAGTTGCTGCATGAGTATTCTTACCCGAATGACCCCGGTTTGATCCTGGCCGCGGTAGTCGCATTTCGTTGGAGGAAGCGTTCACCAAAAACTTTTCGCTGCCGTGTTCTTACATTTCTACGTGCTGAGGTGCCAAAATTGTTTGCTATTGGATCAGCTGACAGCGGGGCCCTAACCAAGCCATTTCAAGTTAAGTTTTTTCATATACCCACGAGCAGAGGTGGGCATCCTCACGGGGGCGAGCCCTCATGAGGGCGTCCTCACCCTCACGTCTTGAGGATTTCACTCGGTGTGGTGAGGGTGAGAGAGAATGGTAGCATGAAAATTCGTGAGGACGAGGGTGAGAGAGGAACGACATGGTGAGGTGAAGGCGAGGGAGGGCAAAATTAATGGTCTGAGGACAAGGGTGGTGGCCAGAACCCTACTCCGGAATAATGCTTCTTTTTCTGTGCAGCCCGTTATGAATTCCCGTTTTAAAGCGCTACTTTTTAAGGTGAAGTTTCCCGGTGAAGTAGTTTCTGCAGTCTGTAGGCACACGAGGCAAACACGAAAATCAGGGAGCCGCACGCCTTCTCCGAAGCCGCGAGGTGCTACACCGCTAACAATGCTATGCCTATCTTGATAAATTGTGTAAAGTCTTAAGTAAAACACCCTCTGCAGTGCGCTAACAATAGGGCACTGGCCGGGTTATGCGGGTGGCCGCCGGTGCAACGGGAACCGTGGTACCGCAGTCAGTATCTTCTTTATGAGCTCAGAGTCTGTCAGATGATCTGACTACAGACAACATGTAGAAATCATACCTAGTATGGCTGTTCAATTCCCATTTTTTAAGCTTGGTTTGCTGGAACGAAGACCGATTTCAACTCAGTGAGGTTTTAAAGGACTGGCTGCAGCGTAAAAAATGAACTACGATATTCCACTGCCAAATCGAAGCTTTTTGGCGGCGCTGGTGTGGAATTTTTTCATTCGCACTTTGAGTAGTTCAGCTCAGTCACATCTGTCTATTTTCTATTTTCGCTGAAATTGCGGTATAAGATAGAAAGCGAGAGAGAGACAAAACGCTTATACATTGCTCATAGCGTCTTGGGAGTCTTCGTGGGAGGAGTGCCCAGTCCAGGACTCCTGCGGCGGCTGCGGCAGCTGGGGCCCGTTCGACCAGTGAAAGCTGATCGCCGGGTTCCCAGCTGGGCAGCGCTACCTCCTACTGCTCCGGCGCGGCATTGTGTATGACTGAGACTGCAGAGTTGTGCTGACATCACCATGTGGTGTGGCATAGTGTGGCTTTCTTTCCGCAACACGGGCATGCGGGCGTGTATGTAGTCGGGAGTATCTTGTTTAGAATAAATAAGCATGGATATGTGTTTGTGGCTGTCTCCAACTTACAGCCTGTTGTTTAGTGAGTTGACTGGGGCGGCCTACAGATATTTGTTAGTCCCGTAAGGTGTTGCAGTATGTCGCCGTACGTCAACGTAACTGATTCCAGTCCCAACGCATCAGCCGTCGCTCGGTTATTGTGTCCACGAGCGACGGCGTCTGCTGGGTGGTTCCCGGCCAGGCCAGCGTGTCCACGTGCCCACATGATAGAATGTTTTTCTTCCCTTGAGCCACCTTGGCTTAGAGCACGGAGAGAATTCTTGCCAATCCGCCTCGCAGGAAATTCCGACAAGGAGTCAGCGAGTAAGAGATAACTACTAGGAATTCGCCTCTTGTGTTGCCTTCGGTGACTGCGAGAGCAATCGCAGTCTCTTGTGCCTCACTAAAGCTACAACCCCTTATGGTGGAGCTGGCTAGCTCCTTGTGAAAGCAGACGATTGCCGCTGCCCACAAGACTTAGGCAGCTAGCTGCGCCTACAAAGACGGTTTCTGTTTTGCCAGCGATGGGCTGTTCAACCTCCTGAGCTCTTGCTTGCCTACTTCCTCGGCGCAGTTGTGGCTGCATATGCTTAAGGATGGTTAGAACTGAGTAGGTCAATCTGATGTCGGCGAGGCTGAGTGAGGGCTGTGGATTAAAAATTGAGACTGAGGAAGGAAAAGCGAAAATGAGGCCATTTTCCACCTCTGCGCACGAGAGGCGTAAAAGAAGTAACGAATGACCTTTATGGAATTTGGCTGCTCTACATGTCTGCCCGTTGAGCTCTGATTCACTGACTCAATTTAAGAGCCAAGTTCTGCGACTACATGGCTCAAAAACTTTAAAGTAGAAAACGGCTTTCCATATAACTATTTATTATTAGCTTTAAACCGTTACGTTTCGTTTCTTCAGGTTTAGAAGTCGATTATGTTAAAAGGCGGACATTATAAGAATTCAAAAAATGTAAATGAGGGCGCAAATTAAACTGTCTCATCTTTCCTCGAAGAAGCTCGTGGCGAGCAGAATAAATGATGCCAAAAAGCTAGAACGCACAGTAATTTGCTTAGTGCAAGTTAATTGATGATTACCATTGCCGGTATTCTCCCGCAAACCTATCTGCAGATTCCAGTTTAACAGCACAGCCCTGAGGTCACGAGGACTCTATAGCGATCATTTTGAGCATGCGCATATATGGCAGCCTTTGTTTCAATGTTTTTAGCAGTATTTTTGTTGAACATCTTTTTTCAATACGGCATTTCTTCGCTTTTGATTTCGTTAATCATATCAGAGTGCTTTGTCTGGCCTCCTTCTTGTTTTGGCAGTTTCTTATACTTAGTCTGACACCCTTTTTTCGTTGCCTTTCTTGGCTATCTCTGTTATTTCTCGTATTGCTTCAGGATAATTACAACAAAAAAGGCACCAAATTGAAAATAATTGAGCTAAACTCGTGGCTGACGTTCAAACAATACAAGGCTGGGCTGAGGAAGTGAAAGCAGATCAGACTAAATGCATTCACTTGAAAGTCGGGTGCCGAGAGAGGAACTCAATGGAAAGGATGAAAGCAAAGTAAGGAAGAAATTTTGGACGATTCGTTACATATTGATAACGCGTCAACAGTGCACTGAAGACGGGACGAAACGGAGACTTTTCTATCTGACAGTGCTTGTCTGTGTCTTTGTTCCATCCTGTTTTTTGATACTCTGTAGCATAGTATTAAGGAACGAAAGGTATCTGGTTATTTGAGAAAGCCTTTATCTTCTTCTCACGACCAACAGCAGCAGTATTTCTGCTCCATTATTTGGAAGAGAAAGTTTTCTCTCTTGCGAATGGTAAATAAAGAAACTTTTCGAAGTTACTGACAAAATTCCAAAGCGGCAATATTGTCTGATAAAGATTGCTTCTTTCGGATAAATGCGAAAAAAAAATTTCGTTCCAAGGTGTGTGATTCCAAACCGAGTGTGCAGTATCTGAATGGAAAGCCTAGTTTTACTTCGCCGTCAACAAATATTACAGGAAATAGCAATTGAGCTGCAGCGTCGAAGTACAACTTGAACATTATTTTTAAACTTTTTTGTTCGCCCAAGTAGAACTTCTGTTTCACCTGGATGTAATATTCTCGCCATACAGGCCGACGACCCAGCAGAGCAAAACCTTTGGACAACCAGGTTAAACACATGCTTTGGCACGCCTACTCGGTATCACTATGTTAAAACCCTACCACTTTTTTTCAACCCGCATTGAATGATCACTACACGACAGTTTTTACGTCCGGTATAAATGTTGTTGCGCTCTCCACGGTTGAGACCTCTCTCGCCACATTCTTCAATGCAGAAAAAGTTAGTTATTCAGCTGCCACGGCGGTTTCACCGGGACAAAATATAATAGGTGAAAATGAGCGAGTCATGAGCTAGGGCAGTAAGTCAAGTGGCACACAAATTTTTGTTTCAACTCTACCCTACATAACTGTAAGCGAACAAGTCAAGATCAAGGGCGGGACTTGCCCGCCGGCAGCGCTCCCATTTGCTATGTTATTGCCGGATCCATCCATGTACTGCAATGAGTAAATGCAGTTATTTTGGTGGCAGGTTATGAGCTGTTATTACTAGGGACTTCGTTTATTTTCAACGATTAATTTGTTCCTGAAGTCACAGTGCATTATTCATTTGCGCGTTCAGCGCGTCAAGCAAAACGACAACTGCAAGTGCGAGGCGAAAAGCGACTGAACCGATCAGTGTGACACTTATGATGAACATGGTTATCGGGTTGGAACTATCTATCGGGTACACCATCGCACGTGGAAGAACTGTGCGGCACGACTACACTTTCCTCATAAATCCCACATCCTTTTGATAACAGAGTAGAATCGTCAATCGGGGGGGGGGGGGGGCGCGATCTTAGCGGCAGGCACTTTTTGGTGTATTTGCGTCGATTGACGCAAATACACCAATCAGCCCTTCTACATCGTTACTGTGCAAATATCTAGCAAAACGCGCAACTCAAATGTACCAGTATGTTTACCCTCAAGCTCTTAAAGCAACGTACGAATGTGCCATAGAACAGCAGTTGCAATGATATAAGCGACGCTGCTTTCTACGTTCGTCCATCGACAAAATCAGGACACTCTCGCGTTGTGGCATCCATTTCTTGAAATTTACGAATAATTATCAATCTGTTACACTAGCAGACCTCAAAGTGATTCTCTCAAAAGAGCTGAATTTAGTGCACAATGTTGTTTAATTTTCCAAGCACATTGTTACGCTGCTTGAGTCGACAGTCCCGTGCGATACATCCCCCCCCCCCCCCCCCCCGCCCAGTGTCAGGACATCAACACTAAAAAGGACGAAGGTCTTACCTGGTGTGAGCTTAACCTGGAACGAGAAAACTGAATTAGGAGCAGCTAACCATGAAATTACAAGGTCAGTAGAACTTTCTGAACAACGAAAAGCATTGGGTTCTACAGAGTGGATTTCGCTGTTGCCTTGCATTTGGTTCTACGCTGCTCTCAAAAGCACATCTGCGATCACATCTATTTTCATCTTCCAGTCCGAAATCATGCCAGCAGTACTGAAATAATAACAAGGGTTACTCTAGGAGGCTTGGATATTGCAATCGGTCAAAATCTGAGGGAACATTATGGTTTCTTGAGAGTGTAATGCGATAGCATTAAATTTCAGCTTCTCGTAGCTTGTGGTGCTACTTTTGTGCGTGCCTGCGTCAGTTTCCTTGCAACTATCGGTCCATCAACAACCATATTTATACCGCCAGCTGCACTAGCAGTTATCCACTATTCTTTGAGGGAGCCGACATTTGCTTATATTGCATTTTTCTCCGTTATTAGTTTTCATTTTATATCTAGGTAGTTCGCCAATATTGGGCAAGTTGCGATGGCTTCACAACGTCACGTCACTTCTCTCTACCAATAATGCTGGCCCATTAGGGCAGTTTGTGAGGACGAGACAAGGTGACATGACCACTCTTGATGAAACAGCGAATTACTTGACTTCGAACATCGGTGATATTTTAGTGTGCTGACAACTGTAATGCTATCAAGTTCAATATTAAACGATATAACATGAAAGGTATCCGCAAGAACACAGTGACTGCTAAATAGCCGACACTGAATAAATGGTTACAGAAGCTATGTGATTTTTTCGGGAAGTATATATAAATTTGTTAAATATAGTAAAAGTAAGAAAACATATGTACTTGGGTTTCTTTGCCTATTTCCTAGTTCATTAGCGAATTCCTCCATCAACCTCGAAGAATCAGCTCGAAGGTCATGAAAAAGAGGCGCAGAGACCAACACAGCGATAAAGCAGTATTTTTGCATGAGATGCCATTTACTTTCCAGCATTTTGAAAGAAAACCTAATAATGGCACAAGGAAATTGCCAATGTATTTTTTTTTGCCACATAAATCAAGAAAGAGCTCCCAGGGTCCGGGAAGAAGTGAATGAAGGATGTTAGAGCTTTCTCAGGCCCATCAAGAGTGAGCATTTGAAATTGTGTGTCATTTGCAGGCTGAGCGTGATCACTAGTGCAGTCTGTCATGTACGCCCCATTTTCTGAATTTTCCACCCAGACGACGTGATGAAACTTGGCACAGAGCAGACTAATCGCGATATTTTATCTATATTAGTAAAGCCGTGTTTCGAAAGCTCTCCTGAGCCATCAGAAAAAATTCAAAGAAAAAATGAAAAAAGTAAAAACGAGACTGCCCTTATTGCATACAACAAACAAAGGGTAGCAACCTACGCAAACAAAGTCTTTTCAAACGAGGCGAGTAAAGAGGGATAGAAAAAGTTATTGTACTAAAGGTTCTATTTAACATGACTTTGAAAGTATCAGGCGACAGAAAACGGGGCCCAGGCGGCAGAAGCCAGGCTCAAAAGGACCTTATGCCCATAATCGCCGCACACTGCAGGTCGGAAAAATTCAGCGCCCACTTTATTTCGAGGGGAATGAATTGTGCTGTTTTCCTGAAAGCATTTTGGTTAAGCGTGCGAAATGGTCCTTTGTATCCTTCTCATTTCTCATTTGGATTTAGACGCAGCACCCGTTCGAGTGTTATGCTACCATACTGCAATACACGAAGCTGTCTTCTAGTGCACTTGCCCAAGCAGCTGTAAAGTGTTATTTGGTTACTCAGTTCATCCTTGGAATGTGGCTAAAGAACTTCACAAGTCAAACGCTGAGAAAGCCAATGCAGGCACTTTATATCATAACGTCTGAGGTGTTACAGTGCTATATACGTTGTCTGCTTGTCTGCTAAGTGTTACCTCTTTCCAGATGTATTTTTATTCGCAGTTTTAATCTGAAAACATTCAAGTTCGAGATGTATTCTCATCCCGAATAAAGATTTTCTTTCGAAAATATTGCCAGGAATCTTTGTACTGATTATTTGTTCACGTTCAAAGCCGCCGGCACTCGGCTTTACCATTTCATTTTATTTGTGGCGCGAGATGCAACCTGACTTATCTCGAATGATCGGACCTACGAGCGACTCCTTCCACATTGTTCCAGATTGTTGTCGTTTATTTGGCGCCTGATATCGATGGTTCCTTGCCAGCTTTGAATCTACCGCGGACGAAGGCGGCAGCCATTCTGTGCTCGACAGACACCAAGCACACTTGTCGTTTTCGCCGCACCGAGTCATCCAATTTGCTGAGGGCACGAGTGGGCCTAATAAACAGCGTCTTTTAAAAGCCCGGTTTCTCGTTTTCCTGACTGCGGGACAAGCTACAAAGTGGAGGTAAGAACAGCGGATCCGGACCACGTGAGTGAAGTATGAATAAGAATGGCTTGCACTACATTTTACAGCGATAGTTGTTAGGCGCCCATTCCTGGCTTGTGTGTCGTCGTCGCCATTGACGTAACCAGTGTGTGCATTAATGACACCCACCTGGTGGGTGGCTATCATTAACCGGTGGGTCCGTTAATGATATCCACATACAGCGTGGATGTCACTAACACACCAATCGGTCATTAACGCACTCTCCATATATCACGGTCAGCGTTGGGCGCATAACGCTACTGGTGGCTTTGTTTGAAACAGCCTCCTGCCGAAACTAAATTCCTGCACAGCTATCGCTCAATGTCACGTTACATAGTGTTAACCATCCTGTCAGTTTTTTCAGTGAACCCCTGGTGCCGAATAGTAAATTACAACTGTTTCTCAAGCAAAAATCTCGTAACTGCATCTTTCCGGCACTAACCAGTGGGGCAGAAAATGTAGCCTAAGGATAAAAAAAGATAGATAAAGAGGAGGAGGGAAAGACAGGGATGTTAACCAGAAAGGGGAGGAACCTAAGGAAGTGGTCAATTAAGGAATGGAGAGGCAGCTATGGAAAAAAAATGATAGACGTAAGACCGGAGATCAGGAGATTGGGAGAGAGCATGATGGTTCAGAAGTAGATGGCAATTAAGTATATCTTAGACGAAAGCAAGAAATGATATATGCAAGGACAGAGGGAGTGAGAGAGAAGCTCTTTAAAGAAAAAACAGAGAATTTAGCCGCAGTTTAAACGCTGGCAAGCTTCTCCGTGCGGGGAAGGAAATTGGGAGATAAAGGCGGAAGTGGACGCTACGAAAAAAGTAAAACAAAACAAATAAAAAGACGAGAAGATAAAATGCAGCCAGTAAAAGCGTACTAAGGTGCCTCGGCGAGTAATGACGTTACAAATGAAATAATGAAATGCATAGTCTGATAAAAGGTCTAACAAAGTTGACTGCGAAAAGAGCGCATTCGGGCAACATGTAGAGTGAAATTAAATATTAGGGCTTCTTAATGCATCCAATGTCCTTTAAATACGAAAAAGAAAGTCCATTGCATGTCTGTGTTGCCTAGGGCAGGCTAAGGCACCTAAAGCACTGTTCATTGTTAGAGGTACTGGGGAGAGCTTTTCATTCCACTGCTCATAGTAGGCACGCTCGTCGTCAGCATATGCAGAGCATTCAAGCAGGATATGTTCCAGAGTTTCGTTCTAGCCGCAGTTGTCACAATAGGGACTGTTGGACGGTTGTTCATTTGATCCAAACGGTATCGGAGGCCGTTTGTAAATGATGCCTTCAGGCGAAGTCAGTGAGGAAGTGTTTCCAGATGGCGAGGAATTCTGGGTGGGAGTTTTGATCTCAGGTGTGGGTCTACTGAGTAGAGAAATTGGTAGCGAGGTTTCGGCAAGCTCCAGAGCCGATACGTTTCTTCAGAAGCAAATCTTTTAGCATTTTGGGACGCATCAGATTTCGTGAAGAAGGTTCGAATGTATCTCCGATGTTGCTGCCATTTTTGGGCCACTTGGTCTACTTTTTCATTGGCCAAAATTCCACAGTGTCCTGGTATCCACTGAAATGTTCTGCAGCGGCCTGTGACAATAGCCAAGAGAGAGAGAGAGAGTTTATTGATAGGAAAGGCAGAGAGGTTGGCCTGAAAAATAAATATCTGGCCTGCTACTCTGCTCTGGGGGACGGGAAGAGGAGATAAAAGAAGGTCACGATGGGGGACTATGATGATGGGAGGAGGCAGATGAAAAACTACTTAAAAAAAACAAGGCACACTTTCTGACATCACAAACGCGAGACAAGGTCCGTGTCGCTCAAAAAGCGTGAGAGCGCTCGCGTTGCCTTTACAGTTCTAAAGCTATCTGGCCAAGCGCCGAGGATCAAATCCTCAGAGAGGAGCGATGTGTCCATAGGCTTCAGAGCAGATGCGAGTATGAGTCTTTCACGTGCACACGCTGGACACGCCACTAAAACATGTTCTATAGTCTCTAGCACGCCACAGGTGGTACATTCCGGGGAGTCCGCTTGTCCTATTAAGTGCAAGTATTTGCGCGTGAATGCCACGTTTAAACGTAGTCTACGGATAACGCATGCAATAGGGCGAGGTATTCCGCGAGGAACTGAAAAGGTCATCGTCGGATCTAGCCGTTTAAGGCGGATGTGGCGGGTGCCTGGCAGGGCCCAGTACCTAGCCGTCGCCCTCCTCATCAATTCCGAAAGGAGACAAGTTGTGTCCACTATAGAGAACGGTACAGCTGTACGCAGGCCACTGCTGAAGGCGCTCCTTGCTTCAGCGTCGGCGGTCTCATTTCCATCGAGTCCGCAGTGTTCGGGGATCCACTGAAACACTATACGGTGGCCGTTTCCCTGAGCAAATGATACGAGACTAACGATATCAAGAGCCAGAGCTTGGTAGGCTGTGTGGCGTAGGAAGCATCCTAAAATGTGTAGCGCAGGTTTACAGTCGGTGAAAATGCACCACTCCTGAGGCGGTTCTCCGCAGATGTGGCGAATTGATTCCCGAAGGCCCACAAGCTCTGCAGCGGTTGAAGTAGACTTGTGTCCCAAAATGAATCTGCGGGTCGTCTGTTGAGCAGGGATTGCGATAGCTGCTGTTGATGCATTTGGAGACGCAGATCCATCCGTGTAGACGTGCATACATTTGTGGTATTCTGACCAGATGTAGGCAAGTGCGAGTTGCTTCAGTCCGCTAACCGGCATCGCAGACTTCTTGATTATGCCAGGGACATGCAGGCAGACTGAAGGCTGAGCCATTACCCATAGGGGCTGCAAGGAATGATGCGGCAGGGCATAGTCTGATGGCAATTCGGAGCGATGGAAGCGCAGTGCGTGTGCA
Organism: Amblyomma americanum; assembly: GCA_030143305.2. NCBI lineage: Eukaryota > Metazoa > Arthropoda > Arachnida > Ixodida > Ixodidae > Amblyomma > Amblyomma americanum. Next base: position 96,712 of record JARKHS020031325.1, on the reverse strand, counting down.
AAACTGCTGTCCGGTCGCTCATCAAAAATCTTCGTCAGCGGGTGACAGCGGTGCCGTGTAAGCGCACGTAAATATACACGAAGTGGTTCGTGTTTCTGGTAGACCGATATTGGGCACGCACGAGATTCCTCAATCGTGCCTTTGTTCGAGGCACAACGTGGTAATCCGAGGCATATCTTGAGCGTCTGTGCTTGGACACTCTCTAATGTCCGCAAGCAGGAAATACTCATGTTAGAGAGTACAGGAAGGCTGTAACGAATGTAGCCAATAAAGAGGGTATAGTAAAGTCGAAGCAAGGAGCGCTCCGTTGGGCCCCATTTAATGCCTGCCACAAAGCGAAGCACATGGCAAAAAAGAGTGAGTCTTTTCTTTAGCATGTTTATATGCCTCGACCATGACAGATCGCGGTCAATGATAATGCCCAAAAATCTGTGGTGGGAGACGTATGGTATTGCAACCCCTTGAAGAGTTACCGGGTAGTGGCAGACGGACTTGCGCGTGAATGCGACCACAGCACATTTTTCAGCTGCCAAGTGCAAACCCTGACGCCGTAGGTACCTTGAAGTAGATGACACGGCACGTTGTAATCTCGCACGCATTTGCGGACGTGTCAAACCCGACGCCCAGATGCAGATATCATCAGCATAGGCACTGATGTGAATGTTAGTGGGAAGTTCATTCACCAGTCCAATCAATGCCACGTTAAATAGGGTTGGGCTAAGATCTCCTCCCTGAGGAACTCCACGGCAAACCTGATGACGGGTAGTCTGCCCATCAGGCGTAGACAGGTAAACAGACCGGCCGTTGAGGTAGCTCCCAATCCACGAATATATCCCGCCGCCAACGGCAATGTCGTCAAGGGCATCAAGGATGGCGTCATGAAGTACATTATCGTAGGCCCCTTTGATGTCCAAGAAGACAGCAGCGACGAGTCGGCGACTACGTTTTTCATGTTCCACTGTCGATATGAGGTCGATTACGCTGTCAATCGAAGAACGTCCCCTCCGGAACCCGGTCATCATATCCGGATAGAGAGCATTCTGCTCTAAAAACCATTCGAGCCGCGCCAGCACCATTCGCTCCATAACTTTGCCGACGCAGCTTGCTAGTGCAACTGGCCGGTATGAGGTAAGCTCATAAGGAGGTTTGCCAGGCTTCAAAAGTGCAACCAGGTGGCTGATCTTCCAGTGTTCTGGAACGATTCCGGAAGCCCATGTATCATTGTAGTAACTGAGCAGCACAGTTCGGCCTTCCATGCCAAGGTGAGAGAGGGACGCGTACGAAATCCCGTCAGGACCAGGTGCAGATGGACGCCTACACGAGGAAAGAGCAGCTTCTAGTTCAATAGCCAAATGATGTAGATACCCTGTGTCAAGGGAAATTGACTCAATATTGGTGTTCTTCAGCACGTTGGACAGGATCTACAGGGATGCTTTGGAGTCAGTATAGATAACCCATTGTCCGGGAGACTGGTGCAGGATATAGAAAACAGGTTCTTTAATGCCGTGAAGCTCAGCTGTCATAGATGAATTCTACCGCTGCAGCCGCTAATAAACTACAGAACTTGTTGAGGGCCCATAAAGGCCACAGGAAGAGGTTTCATGAGTAATTCGACCGTCGGGGAATATGTGGGTGTGATGCGTATATTCCTCGGCTAAGTTGGCTCGAGTAGCTTGCAGTAGCGCTGCCTATGGCATGCGGCTTTTTGCATCCACACCTGGAAAAAGCCTCTTCACCTTTATAGGCGAAAATTCCCAGAGGGGAAAAGACAGACGTAGTAGTTTCTGTGGCTGATTAATAATTGGGAGGAGCAGGAGCTGCACAGCTTGGCCAAAGCCAGAGTTGCGAAGAGTTAGGTGGACACTCTATAGGAAGTACTTCTTCTCTTGGATGGCATGCCGAAGGTGGGTGTGCATAGTTTCTTGGGCGGCATTCACATTTAGCCAGAGACCGCCAGCTTCCGTTACTGTTTCTGATGCAGAGAAATACTTTAGGAGGCCAAGACATATATCAACAAGCAGTATTTCCGCGGGGCCTGGGAATCTTCTTGCTTGTTGGAGATAATCTTTGAAGCACAGGTAGAAAATAGGGCATCGTTCTTTCAACGTAGGCTTCTTCAAGCAGAACCATTGAACGGCAGCTGCTATCCCAACGTGTTCCCGCCATAAACATCAAAACTTGCGATGCTGCACTGATCCTGTTGTGAAGTGTTTTGATCTCAGGTGACCACGAGAGATTACTATCTATCCTCACACCTAGAAATCGCTGCGATCGTACATAAGGTAGTGAGACTCCACCTAGGAGAAGCGAATATCGAGTCATCTTTTTTCTTGGGAAAGCCATGGCAACAATCTTTTCTGGCGAGAGACGAAGACCTTGGGGGCCATGTATACATCGAAATATGCAGTAACGCTTTCTGAATACATTGCTGGGGATCTGGAACGTGACGCATTCCAGATGTAGATGTCATCTGCATAGATTGTTATACGAACTCCTCGCGGAAGGTTTCTTGTTATATGCATAAGGGTAGAATTTAAGAGGGGAGGATTTGCACTGCTCCTTGAGGTACGCCCCTCTCCACGGCGTGAAAGAGTGTAGGGCCATCTGGAGTGCTCATAAAAATTGATCCTGTCCAATCCAAATACTGTCCAATCTATTTGTACAATTTTCCTCCGAGGCCAAGTCTCGCCAAGGCCGCGAGGATATCATAGTGAATAGCAGAGCCGAAAGCGGCCTTGATGTCAAGGAAAACAGCTTTAGGGATGTAACCAGCATGCAGGAACTTTTCAAGTGAAGAGACGAGGGCGATGACATTACCAGTCGCCGACCTATTTTGACGAAGCCCGTTCATTTCTAGGAGATACTCATTTCGGCTTTCGAGGAACCAAGTGATGCGTTTGCAGATCATTCGCTGCATAAGCTTACCTATGCAGCTCAGTAGGGCGATCGGCCGGGAGGATGCTTCGCTTGTTGGCTGCTCACAACGTTTCAAAACAGGCACAATTTTCGCCAGATTCCATTCTTTGGGGACCTCACCAGTCATCCAGGAAGAATTGTAATGTTCTAGCAGTCGAAGAAGGGAGTTGTGGGGTAGCTGTGCGATTGCGTCATATGTCACCTGATCATTGACCAGGAGACGTGCGTCTGTTTGATTCCGCGATAGCTGCGGATAGCTTTCAGTTCTGAAAGGCCGATTTAAAGCTGGCTCTGTAGCCCGTGGCATGCCTGATTGACCATTTCCGGAGAGTGTCGAAGGCCTTGACCTCGCTGATAGTAGTCTGCAGTATTCTGAGATTTTTTGGCGGGATTTTTGTTCATGCAAACAGAGTACAGTGAAGAGGTGAAACTGTTAGAATGGCGTACGCATCCCTCTAACGATCCGCAAAATTTTGGTTGCTGGTCGGCGCGCATCAAGCGTAGAACAAAAGTAACGCCATCTTTGCGACTGAGTTTATTCAGATAGCGCCGAATGCAATGTTGTGCCTGTCGGCCTGCACGAAGGTCCTCAATGTTTTTGGTGCGCTAAGCTTTCCTTTAAGCTCACCTGCGCAGAGCCATTGAAACTCATCGTTTGAAGGTTACCTATCATATTTAGTTGTAATTCTTGTACTTTCTCTCAGGCAACGCGCCATTGTCGATACCAATTCTTCACTCCGGGTTGCGGCAGTAATTGCTCTGCTTGCAGCGTCCTAGTAGGAGTCCCAGTCTGTAGATTTTATAAGGAATTTCTTTGGCGCCGTCTATGCGCAGAACGCAGATATGAAGACTGGGTAATGGTCACTTCCACGTGTTTCCAAATCGGTGCACCAGGCAAAATTGTGGGCAAATAAAACTGCTACAAAGGCCATGTAAATACTGCTGGCATTTGCCAGGCTCAGGAGGTAGGTTATGCTGCCATTTTTTATTGGTTCACTTTAATGTGTTGAGAGAAGTTTAGCAAGTTTTGCTCCTCGAGCACATGTATGTGAGCCTCCCCTAATATGATTGTGCGCAATGAAGTCTCCAAACATCATATGCGGAGAGAGAGCCTTTCCTATCAAGTTTTAAAGCCTTGGATCATCGAATGGTTTTCCTGGCTCAAGATATACTCCGATGAGAGTGCACTCTTGTCTGCCATTTAGCGTGGGGGTGCACACGTATTCGTTGTCGCTGTGAGGCGCGACTTCAACCAAGGAAGCCGGGATATCCTTGCGAAACCCTATTAGCAATCTGCTTAAGTCATCTGGTCGTTCTAGATGGAGTCTAAAATTTTCCTCGACGCACCACACAGAGATGACTATGAAAGGGAAGTGGGACGTTGAGTTGAGTTGAGTGGTTGTAAACTACCGGTGGGATTAGCCTTGCAGTTGCTGCCGGCAATTGCTCCACCGTAGCGACACTTAAATAGAAATCACAGAAACACTGTCCGCCAAAACCCAAATAGACACTCCTGAGGTCACCATGTGGAGGCCAAATCCGTGTCCTGCAGGTAAAGTAGAAGAAGGCGAGAAGCATCCCTTCTACTAGACTGGCTCCCGCGCGGGAAAACAGTGTCCTGAAGAGAACTGTGAGGAACTCCTGCCTTCTTGAGGGATCCGAATATCACAGCCCGTTCCGCGTTGTACAAAGTACAGCACAAGAGGTAATGTTCTATGTCACCACACACACCACACGTTGAACACAATGGTGACAACGCTAGGCCAGTCTTATACATCCACGCTGGCGTACGAGCAGAATCCGTGCGAACGCGGTGCAGCAAAGCGGCTTGGTACCTTTCGAGACCCTTGGTCACACATGGCTGATAAGGAGAGCTCCACAAAAAACTAAAGTGGCACAACACCACATCTCTGAACATTTGCTTGGCTTCATGAGGGACTCCATGTACTGGAATCCCGGAGAGAGCTGTATGGGCGAGGTTGTCTACTATCTCGTTGCCTAAGACACCTATGTGCGAGGGCACCCATTGAAAGCATATAGAGAAGCCTTTGCTATGTAGATTCTGCACCAAACGTAGGAATCTAAGACTCAAGGCATCAGTGGGGAACCCGTATTCTAACCTTTGAAGGGCAGATTTTGAATCCGTAATTATGACAGTAGGTTGAGGCGTACAACACCGTAGCTTCTTTAGAGCTGCCTCAATGGCAACGCTTTCGGCCATTGTGGAGGACACGACTTTAGTAAAACGAACAAACCAATCATACTTCAAAGACGGAATGTGAAAAGCAGCTGCACTAGATCCTCTGTCCTTGTCCACAGAGCCGTCTGTAAAAAATTGAAGATGACTGGCATATTCGGTCTCAAGATGTTCCAGTATGAGCGAACGCATTGCCGCTAAAGGAGAATTCCGCTTAGCGCGAACGTGGGGAATTGTCGAGGAACAATCGAGGCTCGGAAAGGACCAAGGTGGCTTCAACGTCTTAGGTCGATCTCGAAAGTCGAGTCCCAGAGAACGAAGAGTATTTAAAGCCATGTACGCCCGGGACTCAGATCTCTTTCGAAGGCGCTGTAGAAGCGCTCTCCCGGCAACAGTCTCTCTGAGGCGGCCAATTTGCAGCAAAAGTCTTTGTGAAGCGGCTAGCCGAAGAGGTTTCGATTGAGACTCATACAGTACTGCATTGTTTGGAGCAGCCTGCGGAACGCCGAGAGCCCTCCTTAGTGCGATGATGACGCACTGCACTGCTGGACGTCCCTGATGACTGGTAGATTCCCGCCATGTGATGCCATGGCCGCCTCCGCCCCACTGGGCTCTTTCGGATGGCGCTGTCCCTTTAAGGATACCGGCGCCGGAGCTGCCGTACCCCTCCCGTAGGGACAGTACCGCCTTAAAGACGCGGCCGTCTTCCAAGGATGGAAATAACCTAGTTAATAACTAGAAAACAAGGCAAAATTACTGAGCTGAGGTGACAACAGATCGAGCAGCGTCGTCTTCCTCCTTTTCCGGGAAGTGGGACGCTCGCACGAGCTACGACGAGCGTTCTACTGAAAAATAGCGCAAGTGCGAAAGATGTTATAGACAGTCAGCTGCGGTGAAGCTGGCGCTGCTGAAGCCATGATTATTGCTGTCTGGTATCGCGCCCCTGCGGAGCGTTGGAGACCCACACCAACGGCTCCATTGCAAGTACAGCTTCTTCTTCTGCCAGACCTCGTGACGAGGGGAGGGAGCGGACAGGAGTTTTGACGGAGGCAAACAGCATCGGAGTCAGTAGGCATGTGATATATTGTTCATTGCTTGCGTTCTGCTGCAATTTGATGATCGTCCTGTCTGCTTACGGCGCCTTAATTAGGCTGAGAATGAGAGTGGCCGTTTGTCGGACCTTATGTCGAATGCTCCAACAGCATTGAAGGAGGCGGTGAGCCGGCGGGGTTGCTCTGTTTATTTTTTGCTGCTGTTGAATATGTGCTTCCAGCTCTCTTGTGTTGTTGAGTTGATGCATATTGATTAAGGTCTGGAGTATTCGAGAAAACCAAGGGCACGGCGTTTAATGTAAACGCAAAAGAACCAGTGATTCCTTGAGGTCACGAAGTGGATTCTAAAAGAAGGCAAGTGTAGGAGGGCGTGTCAGAGGGTCAGGTGGCCAAATGAGTTTAGGATGCTTGCTTGGATTAGGTGGCCACAGCTGTTGGAGGTTAGGGCTCATTGTAGGGTAAAGGAATGGTTTTTACTGCAGTAGGAATAGTTTCCTGACGCCAATGATGAATATGAAATGCTGATGTGAACGAAAACATGAGGATTTAAACGCATATGTTTGCAGACGCGTCTTCAACGCTTTAGAAAGTCAAGAAGCTGGAAAGTAAAAAACACAGCCCTCTTTGTGTGAAGAGACTGTTCTCCGTAGGGAGCCTCATAGCTATGGCCTTAGCTGTTTCTGGATTTTATTAGAGATGAAGCTGCTGCTGAAGCCCATCCAACTTATGTATCTCACGGTAAAATGAGATGTTCCATGCAATTCTAACCTGTTTTACTAAACGAAAAATACCGAGAAGAAAATTTTCGAAAATTTTGGCACCGCCAGGTGCTTACAGTATGAACGTGAAATGTTCTTCAATGTTCTTTAAAAAATATTTATTATTTTTCAGGGCTTTCTGCCAGGACAAGAAGCTCATTTCGAACAGCAGCTTGGTTTGCGCTACTTGGTAACAGTTTTTGAAAGCATAGCGCAAAAAGACACCGACGACACAGATGTGGACGGGACAGGCGCCTGTCCACTCCACATCAGTGTCGTCCCTGTCTTTTTTGCTCTGTTTTCAAAGAACCTCATTCGGCATTGACTAAGACTGACAACTAAGTTAATTATTCTGGTAATGCATTCAGGCAATACAGTGATTAATTTTGAAGTCGAACACCAAATGCCAATGCCAATCGGGCATGCGCGTTGTCACGTTCTTCTAAACATTTCCACCAGACCATCTACGTGCACTGCAAGGCAAAGTGTTCTCTCATTAGCCTCGAGAGAACCCTCACCTGTGTCAGCTGTGGGCACCTTCCTGCCGCTAAACTTCCCACTCCTATCCACCTGCCTGAATTTCTGCCACCCGTTGTAGGCTTGTCTTCTCACGGCATCCATTCTGTTACCGAAAGGGCCCATCGGTTATATTGCCTTCGCTATAGTTGCCCTGCACAAGCCCTTTTGTTGTATTGTTTTAATTTTGGATATCTTAAGACATTTTTTTTAATTTCCTTTGTAAAATTTTTGCCCCTGCCTTTTTTCCTTCGCTGTCTGAAATCCTCGACCTGTTTTTGAAATTCGTCATCTCAGTTACTTAGCAAGCACTATCATCACCAAGTAGAACATTACTAGTATATTCACTATTACCTTTTGTCCGTATCTCTTCCAGTGATTTCCTCAGAATACCATCCGTAAACAAGAGGTGCATATAAAGTAGAGAACGTACCTCCCTGCATGATCCGCGTTCGGAATTGGATTTCATCAATTTTCTTATGAAATACCACGGTGGCTATGCCAGTGATATGGAGATTAGTACATTCATGTATGCTGGTTTTATACCTTGGTTCGGCACTGGCTGCTTCAGTGCTCCTTTTGCGACTAAGTCAAATATATTCTCGTAATCTATGAAAGCTGCAGACTGAAGTTCGTTACACTACATACTTTTCACGGTCACCTGACTGATGATATTGCGACGTGGCGGCCAGCCGAAGTATGCGGTGCGGTGAACGATGGTAGACATATGACTTAGTGGCCGCTCGCCTCGCGCAAGCTCTCCGGCCCGCGCCACTACCAGCTTCGTCGACTTCGTAGCATTACCCGGGGTCATGAGCGATCGTCCGGATCGTTGACGAGGAGACGCACGAAACGAAGCAAGTTTAGTTTCGGACGTATCTTGAGGGGGTGTAACAGTACAACGAGCGCGTTCTTCGCTTTCTTCATTTAGTAAACCAAACAGCTAACGCTCATTACTTCAACGTCTTCCAGACGATGGCGGTCTCTTTTTTTTTGAAAACTAGACTCATGCTCAAATATTCTAAGGACTATTTGTTGTATTCCTTGGCTCTGATGGAACGAGAGAACTTTACATTTCACAGTTCGTCAAACAAATGTGAGATGAAGTGCATTGTGCCCATGCATGTGTCATACTTAACATAGTTTCCACTCTCAGTACGGATGGAGCACATATATTGTACTTCACCTTAGTAGGCTGTTGATACTGTTGCTCTCTGGGAGGTTGCTTTGCGTAACTTGTCAGATTTAAATAACCAAGGTATACACTTTCGACTACAAATTAAAGGCGTTAAAATTCTAATACTTCGCTTATGACCATGCTTATTGCAATTTAACAAATGAAAGCTATGCGTCCTCTGTAGGATGCCGGCTTGTTCATACCCACTAATTACGGCATTGCGGAGAAAACTCATTTGCGCTGGCCGACATTGTTTTCGCATAGAGGTCTTAATTACGTTCTCCTTTATATGATTTGTTCCTCTCACCACATTCCTGGGATATGATGTCTTCGTTAGAAAATCAGTTGCGAGGTGCACCACATTCCTTCTTTGTCCCTCTTTCTAGCCCGCAATGCTCAAAACGTGTCATTTAAAACTACGCATCCGTTTGGCCAGATCAACTTTATTCGGCCTATACCGTACCGTGCCCGTACCGTGCACGCATGCTACCTTTTATCATTTTATTTTACTCACTGCACTCGCTGTATGACGAAAGCGGCTAAGCGTGAGCAGCCCCATAAGCATTGCCGATGGTCGGCTTATATACCCCCCCCCCCCTCCCCAATGAGTTTCAATCTGTACAGAGGTACGTAAAAATGGTTTGATTCTGTCATTATAAAATAGTAGGGAATTTGGAGCCTCCCTAGGGCAAATGCAGCACCAACAGCTGTCTTGCGCGCGCAGCTTAATTTGAGCCTGCAGCAAGTTTTTCTTCTAGGAGCTAACATTTACACTCAGTATGCCTTGCAAGTACCCGACAATATAACGGCACTGGCGCCACACCGGATTATTCGCCGTTATGCGATTGATGTAGATTCGAGAAATGTTCCTTGTAGTTAGCATCGTTTGGCATTCCGGTTGTTTTTACTATAGAAATACCATATCTGCGTCTAGACCGCCTTCACAGAAGCGAAATGGTTGAATGTAGGCTGGATCCATTAATGTGGACTCGGTTAGTATTACTGCTAAATATATTGAACCCATACGGGATCAGCAGTATAGAGTAAAGCTTTTTCAAGCCTGCACCTTCCGATAGTAGGGCTGGTGTAGTTAGATTTTTCAAGACTAAATGTGATAAAGTTGCACTTATTCATACACTTGTGGTTCCTGGTGAGTTAGGAGTTGAGAAGAAAGGAAGTTGTTCAATACATTTTCTTACCATGAGTGCAAGAATGCCGAGAACTAGTGCTGGATTCATGTTGATCGCTGTTGTCTTCAGAAATTGTAAAACTGAAATACGATGCACATATGTTTGAACAAAAATTCGTGGATTCTTCATATCAGCTGTTTATCATGCAGAAAGTGCAGTATCGAAAGCATAGAACGCTAAGATAAACAGAGCGAGTCTAAAATACTGAACAGTTTAGAAAAGAGCGTTTTGTCACTTTAGTTTTTCCAACCCATCGCTTGATGTATACAGTGTGAAAGAAGATGCTAAATCTATACCTTTGCATCTTCTGCTGTAAAGTGAGGAACATCATCTGCACAACATAGAGAGACGATAATGGTATGCGCCCAACAGTTCACAATTTTCCTTGTCTTAGGAGAATACCAAGAGAACCACTCCAAGTCTTATTTTCCATTTAAAAGTGGCAAGGATACAGCAGTTCTAATATGGACCTGCGAATTTTTACATATACATGGTTTAAATATACCAACATAGTATGAATGAAAGCACCTTAGATAGCCATACCTACTCAAACTAAAGCCCCTCAATGGACTAAAAGTAGCGCCAACCTTTGAAGAACGCCGCTCCCCTCCTCCCTTGCGCGTCCCCTACTCTTTCAGCCCTCCCATTGGCCGAACGCAGTCACGTGCATTCACGCGCTTTTTTCTTGCTTGTTTGGTTCTTTCCTCCTCACCCGCGGTGCCATAAGGAGCGGGAGAAGCATGCGAGGAGCACGTTTTTGAGCCCTAAAGACCACGTTTTGCTCGTTTTTGCAGGTTTTGCGCCTCGCTTGGACTGCTTTTTCCACAGCGCCGTGTTCACGATGCCGTGTTTCTGCGCTTTTGGGTGCCGCACACGTGAAAATGACGGAAGGGGCTCTTCAGGATCCCATCCGCGAATCGAGACGCGGCGCGGCTGAAGATTTGGCTGCAAAGAATCGGCCGGGCTGATTTCAACCCAACGCAGTGGTCGCGGCTTTGTGAGGTAAGCGAGCGATTTCTCGCTCATCAGATATCTTATTGGCCGTGATATACTCTGTGCTGATTCGTTAGCCTTTCCCCCTGCTAAATGCCTTATATTTGCGCTGCTTTCAACTTTCTTGACCGATCGCAATGACGTTGTGCCGAAAACTCCGTGATTTTTATCCATTCAGTCATAGACTCGAAAACGTTGCTTTTGGTCTGAATGTGCGGTAATTGCATCTTTAGAGTGTATCGCCGTAGATAACGAAGCGGTGACGGTTCTTTGGCAAAAAGGGGTGCTTAATTTTTTGCGTAATGTTGAGCATATTTGGGCGACTCCGCGCCCTAAAAGAAAAAAATATTGAACCGTTTTCCTGTCGCTATCAGCCATACTCAAAGCAAAAACGTTTCGATGAATTATAACTATATCTAAACTGGTCGAAAGTGTTTAGCTTGATAAACATTCTAATCGCCTATCTCATATCGACTAAGAATCAAGGTCGCATTCTGGCGGTGTAGGGAACGACGCGCGGCATGGCACAGTGTCGGACAGCTAACAGCGGGAATACCGAAGCGCAACAACATTTAGACATTCTAACTTGGTGTTTCAGCAGCCAGTCATAATATAACATGAAGAAATTGCGACAAAAATACGAGCTCAAAAGGCCCCGCGATACCTTGCGCCAGCTTTAGCGCCAGTGTTTTCTCCGGAGAGCGTCTGCTACTTCCGCATCGCGTAGGGGAAGCCACAGTCGAAACGAGAGAGAAGGAGCGGCGGCGCACGAGAGGGAGAGAGGAGATGGCGCTACTTTTAGTCCATTGAGGGGCTTTAACTTAAACCTTATTTCACCTGCTTTACAGTAGTGAAGAAAAGAATTTTCCTCAAATGTACAGTGGCAGATGAAAGTTATATTATCAGCTTATTTTTGATGGCAACATTGCAGAGTTGAGCATTGTTGGTAGTTTAGAGTTCCAGGAAGATATCAACTTATTCTTCGATAGCAGTACACAACGTTTTTTTGTTACATGTTCTCCGCGCCTGTACTGTGTCGAAAACCCCGATATTTACGGAGGTGTGATGCAAATGCTATCTTGATATCCCTTTATAATATAAATTTTTTGAAGCAGGGTTTCCTTTGCGTGGGCAAAATTTAGTTAGCCCCATTGCTTGCCTAAATAACGGCCAAAATTCCTGCATACGCAAAGGCTGTGTGCCTATTTCTGATGGTCATTCAAGCCATAGCACATAACTGAACGACTGCTTGAAGATAGGAGGAGCTTTTTAGGCACAATAAATTGCGATGCAAGCACAGAACAGCTCTTTACAACAACCAGCAAGAAATGAAAGCAGTTTCTACTCTAATTATTTAAGAAACAGAAATATCGAAATTGGGATGTCCTATTTGTTCTACCTCTGTATTGTTCTATTTCTAGAAGGGAAAAGGAGAAAGTTTTATTTATATTGCAGACTTGCAAACTGAACTATATTGCAAGTGCCCTCGGCGTCATCATGTGTGCACTCAGCTGACCGAAAGCACGAATACTGTCCGGATGTTTGCCCATGTTGCAACAACAATTTGAGCGACAGCGGGGACGGCGCGAAATGGCGATGACAGACGTGTTTAGCAGCTATGTACAGGAAACATGCATGGACCCTATACGGCGACTTAGACAATGATGTTACGATGGACGTCTTTGTGTATGGACTAATGGGTGACTGCCATTCTGACGAAGAGTGACGTCTCGCACTTGGTGTTTTACACCAACGGCACGAATGCCGCAGAAACGAGAAGCACGTATTTAATAGCTGTCGATTTAAAATCATATATTGTTGTAACTGTCTTCTTACTGCCATCCGTTAAGTTATATTCCTGTCCGAAGCTTAAAAAATTACTTCCTTAACTCTACAAGGGTGAACTTTGAGATCATCGCGAACTCTGCGCCAGCAAAGGGTTGGACGTCGAAAGTCGCTGTAATACGATACTGCGAAAATCTTAGTGAGGTTCTAGGACGTGACAATCCAAAAGAGCGATCGCGCGCACCTCTAAAGAAACGCAAGCAAGGACAGCCTGAGACCCGCGGGAGAAACAAGTTCAGCTCACATGGCAAATAAATAATGCGGAACCATGACGTCTCGGAATCTCTTCAAAGAGAGCTCGCTTAGCTTCCCTTCTTCTTGTGTCATACTGTGATGCTTAATAAATCTCGCACCACACCACGAGCACCGCTGTTGAGCTCAGACAGACGCAACCAACAGGCGCACCACAAAGGCGGTGCTGAGGTGTTTTGGTGTAAATTCATCGCATACCTCTTCACCGTTCGGTCGGTAGTTGAATCTCAAGAATGCTGTGGATTTGAACGGTACCTGTCTTCTCAACCGCCTCGGCCTTAAATATATCATCGTTGCATCGGATGGATACTCCTGTTGCTAGGGAAATATGCTGCTGCTTTTGTGGTTACCTCGAATGATCAATCGCAAGTTCGTAACAGTATCTCTCTGCCTTCTGAGCACCATGCGCCATGCCTGTCAAAAAATATATCACTGCGCGCACTTTTTATTGATACCACACATGCGCATAAAGCTGCGTTGCGCACAATTTTTTCAAGAGATTTCCATCCAGAGACACTCTTGCGCTATATCTGTTATAAGAAAGACAAACCTCAAATCCGCTGCGCAACGAAGACTTAAGCATAACCACATGAATCGCGGAAGACCGACAGATGCCAAAAGCAGAATACAACACGTTAAAGGGAGCCTCTTCTTGCCCTGTAGATGGCTAAATAGTTTGAAATTCTTTTCAGTTTAATCCATGGCATTTAAAAGCGTGGAATCCCATCGGGTGTTTACATTATTGTTAGTAATAATTTTTAGTGAAGCTTTAAGCAAAAGCAAAGCAAATAACTTTTCGGCACAAGTGGACAGAGCAGCTTCATAACGAATTTATTCTTGTGTATTTATTCAATTATTAATGGACAGAGAGTGTATCTTGGCTTCTGCACTCTATGACGAAAGGGACTAAAAGGGGGCGAGAGGTCAGTCTCTTTCGAGGCCAACTGATTTGCCACAACCATTAGTCTTTTTTCGGATCAATGGCAAAGAGCCCAAACCGTTGGTTCTCTTAGGAAAACGATGCAACAGTTAGTCCTCGGGAGCACCCGTTGAATGATAAAATGCAAACGAATTGCGAATACCAGCGTAATATAGAGTAGGATTGTTCGGGCGGCAGCACTTATTAAATATAACGAGAAAGGAAATAGAAATAAACACATGAACATACCGTAACTCGAACCCACGATCTTTTTATTACGAAATCAGCACGGATATGACCAGGCAACTGCAGGCAACATACCGGAATAGAAAATAAACCCCTTATATACGAAGCACACACCATTCTTGGGTTTACCGCTCGCAGTTTTATAAAATTTACTGCAGTTGAGAGTGAAGTATAGTAATTTAGCTGTCATATGATGTTGAACCAAGCTAAGATAAGCCGTAAAGCATACGCTGAGCGGTTTAGGTAGCGTTTTTTATCAAAAAGAAGTGTCGAACTGTACATACATACATACGGCTGGTACATGATAAGTACAAATCCTTGTTTTCTTTTAGTGTTATGGGGAATAAAGTAGTCTTATTTGTAGCAGCTGCACATTGTGGGCAGTTGAAAACAAATATACAAGGCCTTGGATCACTTCGTTTTTTGTTACTAGAGGGCAGCGGCGTTGGGGAATATAGTTTTGCCGCTCGCCGTTTCGCCAAACGTCGTCGGTACTTAGAGAGCATCAGATAAGCTCTTAAACAAACGGCAACAAAATGAAACCACTTATACTCGCTTAATTCTAAGCCTTTCAACTCACGTTCTGCATGTATTGAAGCGTGTAGTAGTTGTTTATGCAGTTTCTCATCAGCCGGTCGCTTCGGTTTCACGAAGCCTTTTTCTCGCGGAAAACCGTAAATCCGCTTCAGCACAGACAGCTGCGGTGCTGTCACTGGCCTTATGGCTCATTCACACTTGGGCATTCGGCGGCGACAGCAAGCGTAATCCGCTGTCGCCGCAATGCTGCCTCGTTCATACTACCCGACCACCAACTCGCCGCTCGCGCCGTACACAGATATGGTTAAAAAGAGCATAAAGCGACCTTGTCGACGTACCATATGCGTATACACGCTTACGTACGCTAAACGCAGAGATTTTCCTGGACTTTACGCCAGAGACTCAAACTAAGGGCGGACTAGCGGCGCCATCGGGTTGTTAGGACAACAAACATTTTTACCGACAAACCAACGCACCTCTTAACTAATTCTCTTAATTGGGCTAGTTGATTTATGGCTTCCGACATAGCAACTAGCACTACAGACATGGACGCAGAAAGAAGCGACAGAGAGAGCGAGAGAGAGTAGCAATTTTACTGCCATTGACTGTCGCAATTTAGTGCAGGTGCGCTTTGCGTGGCACCCAGCTTGGGACGACTTCCTAAGCCAACGAAACGAGTGCCAGTTCGATGGTCTTGTCTGGCCTTCTGAGGAGTTGGTTCCATCAATCCTCGGAGGGAGCTGGCATGGAAGTTCGTGGCGGTGGATTTCCCGCGCAGCCCCATCGGATATGCGTCTGAGTGGCCATTTCTCCCAGGTTACAATTTTGGCAGGCGGGGTCGTATTCCGCGTCTGTGATGAGTGATAATCTAGAACAGGTAAGGATCGATGGTGTCTGCAACCTGCGGAGCATGGTGGCTTGCGCTCAATTTAAGTAGTGGTGGGGAGGCGGGAATTAGCGTCTCATTTCTCTGTGAAGGCTGGGGATTTCGACAAAGGTCCCGGGAGCCTCAGCAAGAGCGTCTGTTTCCGTGGGGCCGGCCGCCCGGTTGGGTAGGCTTCGGGCTAGTCGGTCGACCCCTTCGTTTATAGAGCACCAAGAGTAGGTTCCCAGGTACCCATACTGGGTACCCAGACTAGGTTATTATGATGGCCAGATTGCAGCCGCGCAGGATTCCTGCATCGGGGTGGCAGATAAAACCTGCCAGTAAATATATAGCTTTTTTGAAGTCAATTAGGACTTGCGCATACGTGAGTCAGCGATGGTGAGTCAGCGCTGGAATTTCCTTCGTTTGGGCGGTCAAGGTGGGCCTCAATTTCAGCTGGTGGTGCGATATGGTAACGTTTTAATTAGTAATTGCATGTATACTACGTTTACCTAATATTTAATTGTGGTTTTATTTCTATACCACAATCCATAGTCTTTTATTTGCCTACAAAATTCGGTACGACATGTCCCCGGATGAGTGCTCCTTCTTGTCGGAGTATATATAGCTGAACGAATGTATACATTGTAGATGGCGCTGAAAGTCTCAATGCGAGATGTGCTGTTTTCTAGTTGCTGCCACAGATGGCGCTGTGTTCTCAGGGTGGTCCCAGACTCAAGGAAATTTCGAAACGTGATGAGTAATTGCTGCCACATATGGGACTGTGATCTGAGGGTGGTAGCACACCCCACGATATCTCGAAAGGTAATGAGTAAGAGCTAACCCTCTTAAATATTAAGCAGTTAAAAACCACGATATAACCGAAAGGCCGTTAGAAATTGGAAGACGTCTAAGCTTCGCCTTCAAGAGTAGAACGTGAGAGCATGTTGCTAAGCTGCCAGGGAGTCAACGGAACGCCATCGCCCTTCGGCGCGACGCCTTGCCCGTTGGAAACACATTTGAACGCATTTTTATTTTTAATTGTTTCAGTTATACTTGAACAATTACACACTCCAAACTTTCTTAATTAGCATTTTGAAGCATTGGCTATTTCATCCTGAGAATTTTGACACCTCTGAACTTCCTTTTTCCTTTTTAATTGTTTTATTCAATCAAACAATTACAATTATTTCATTATATCGTCATCGCCTATCGCACACAAATCAAATACGATTCACTGGAACCATAAATTATTATGATCCGAAGTTTTTTACGCAGCACCCGATTATTCTCGACATGCAGTGCCGACTATTACTACGCCGACGACTTTTCTACCGAACGAGCTGTATGCGTTATTGCTTAAAATTATGATGCTATAGTAGCCTATAAATATCAGTTTTAAAGACATGTGTAAAAGCTAAAAACAATGATGTTGTCCATTAATGAAAGGTCGGCTCGGTGACGCATACCTACTTACTCAATAAAAGACATCGCGTTAAAAAATTACAGCGTAGGAAAGAGGCAGAAGCAGATATGTATGCCTTTCAAACAGTTAATATAATGCCGCGAACATTTGCAGTGTTTGTTAATTCTTCCAATCTGCCGCCACAAAAATTTATCGCTTTGTTTGCGACGCAAGACTCGACTAGATTTATCTCGATTGATCGCAGCCAGGCAGAGCTGATTCTACGTTGTTCCGGAATGTTCTAGTAACTTTGCACGCTTTATCTCGAAAGTTCGCTATCAGCTTTAAATTGAGCACGGCCGACAGCAGCGGGCATTCTGTTCGACGACCGCCGAGCACGCTTGTGGCTTCGCTGCCGCCGAGTGATTGAGTCCATTTTGGGTGCGAGTCAGCCCAATAAACAGTTTTCTTTTAGAAGACCCTTTTATCCGTCTTCATCGCTGCTTCAACTGCCGTCACCACTACGTCACATCTGATGGAGGTGCGGCGTAGCCTTCCATGTTCCGGAAGCCCCCTTCAAGTCGTGAAACCAGCCCTCAGCGCTTCGCGCCCGAGGACGAGCCAGCAGCTCAGCGAGCCGGCCGACGTCTCTAGGGAGAGAAGCCTGAGTTCAGGACCCTGCCGGACCACACCAGAGAGCGAAAAGACGCGGCTACGAGCACCGCAACCTCGCCGAAGATGTCGACACCGATCATACTGCAGCAGCAGCGAGTGCCGCCAACTTTCAATGGATCCTTAGGCGAAGACCCTGAAGAATGGTTTGACCATTTTCAGCGCGTGGCGTCATTCAACAAGTGGGATGATGCGGCAAAAATTGGCCACGTGTTTTTCTCATTGGATGGCTCCGCACGCACGTGGTAAGAAAACTACGAGTCGTCCCTTACGACATGGGAGCTATTCAAGAGAGAACTATTGAATACCATTCACTAGGGTCGTGAGGAAAGAAAGAGCCGAACGACTCCTCGAGTCCAGGATCTAGCTTCCGAAAGAGCCCGTCCGCGGTTACGTCGATGAGATGAAGCGCCTATTTCGCCACGCCGACCCCGAGATGACCGAGGAAAAGAAAGTTCAGTTTCTAATGCGCGGCATAAAAGAACAACTCTTTGGCAGCCTCGTCCGCGAGCCGCCAAAAACAGTCGAGCAATTCATGCAAGAAGCCTGCACGATTGAGAAGACCCTCGACGTCCGAGCTCAGCAGTACAATCGCCCTTCCTCTGCCTGTGCAATCTGTTCGGACACGACGGCCACCACTAGCGACAGCTTGTGGGAAGTTATCCGCGAAATCGTCCGAGAGGAGCTACGGCCATTACTTCCATCTTCCCCACAGCCACAAGCAGCGACTCTGATGGATGTGGTACGGAACGAAGTGCAACTGGCACTTGGCACCCCGACGGCCACAGAACCCCAGGCTATGACCTACGCCGCTCCATGAACGACTCCTCAGCCCCAACGACCACCCCTGCATCCTGTCCGACATGAACAACTTGCTCCCGAACGCCACCTCCCTGCCCCCGCCCGCCCAGCCTATGTTCGACGCTCAAGCCCCAGGAAATGCGACGCCTGGAGGACTTCCGACAACCGGCGATGTGCTTCCATTGCGATGAGGCCGGCCATATTCTTCGTCACTGCTCGTACCGACGTATCGGTCTTCGAGAATTCGGCGCTAACGCCCCACGACCACGCTTCGACCAACGTCCGCAGGAAATCGACGAGTACCTGCGTCGAGAGGAGAACACGCCGAACCGATTTTCGCGCTCACCATCGCCGTCAACCTCGCGCTTTGCGTCGCCACGCCGCAGCTACGCAGCCTCGGTACGAGAAAGGTCTCCCAGGCCCCGTTGGGGAAACTAAATACAGCAACCTCTGGAGGTGAGGTTGCTCACGAGCGAAACGCCGAAGATCCTCCACCGAACACGCCCCATGAGGACGCTGCACCCGCGACTCCGCATGAAGAACCGACGCTCGCTGCACCGACACTGCACAAAATGACAACCCCGACCACGACGCAAACTGCCTTCAAAACGACGCCGCCAACTAGAAAAGCTTCGACCACACGTCCCACCCGCGACTCGCATACGCGACGAAGCCGTGACCCGACGCCGAGAGCGACATGCAATGCAAGAGCCAGGACCGCAGACTTAGAAGTGACTATCGACGGCCGGAAACTTACCGCTCTAGTCGACACAGGAGCCGATCACTCGGTGATGAATGGAACATTCGCTGCGCATCTGATTAAATCACAACGGCTTGGGACGGCCCACAAATTCGCCCTGCGGGGGGCCACCTCATTACGCCATCGGGACGATGCACAGCGCGAGTGACTGTCGAAGGACATACCTATCCTGCGACCTTTGTTGTGCTACCGCAACGCTCCCGCGAAGTGATCTTGGGTATGGATTTCCTTAATGAGCATCAGGCGATCATCAACCTGCGATCCAAGCTGATCACGTTTTCGACGGACAAAGCCATCGCTTCAATGGAAACTCGGGAAAATCACGTTGCTCTGAGTCCTGGAGGAAGAAGTGAACGTCCCACCCCGTTCAAGCGTTATCGTGACCGCAGGCGCCACGAAAGCCATTAACGCTGAAGCCACCATCGAGGGGAACATGCAGCTGCTTCTAGACCGAAGAATCAGCATCGCAAGAGGCATCGCTCATTTCCGCAATGGCCAGGCCAAAGTACTGCTGACTAACTTCAGCGAAGAATACCGGCACATTAACAGAGGAACGACGATTAGTTTCTTTGACGAAATATCCGACGTACGAAACTCCATCACCCCTTCCTACCCCTCCGCAGAAGATTCGCCTGCCCAAGAGAACTTGCCCGCTTTCGACATCAACCCAGCCCTGCCCCGGTACAAACAAGACCAGATCCGCAATCTGCTTCAAAGCTACAGCGAGTGTTTTCCGACATCACCGAAGGTCAGACAAACGCCATTTGTCAGGCATCGCATTATAACGGACCATCACGTCCGACCTCTCCGTCAAATCCCCTACCGTGTGTCACCGCGATAACGACAAGCCATCCGGGACCAAGTGGAAGAAATGCTTCGCGACGACGTCATCCAGCCTTCAAACAGCCCATTAGCGGCACCGGATGTTCTAGTGAGAAAGGAAGACGGCACACTTCAATTCTGCGTTGATTACTGCCGCTTGAACAACACAACTAAGAAGGACGTCTACCCTCTCCCCCACATCGACGGCACACGGGACCGCCTCTGCAACACCAAATATTTCTCGTCGATGGACATCAAGAGAGGCCACTGGCAAATTGAGGTCGACGAAAGAGATCGCGAGAAGACAACATTCATCACTCCGGATGGGCTGTTTGAGTTCAAGGTGATGCCATTTGGTCTCTGTTCCGCACCAGCGACGTTTCGACGAGTAATGGATACAGTCCTGGCAGGCCTGAAGTGGCAAATTTGTGTGGTATATTTAGATGACGTCGTTGTCTTCGCCTCGAACTTTGAAGAGAACCTCAAAAGACTTCGAACAGTACTAGACCCCATCAAATCGTCTGGCCTAACCTTGAAAGCAGAGAAGTGCCACTTTGCCTACGAAGAGCTGCTATTTCTAGGCCACATCGTTAGCAAGAAGGGAGTACGCCCGGACCCGCAGAAAACAGCTGCTATTGAACAGTTTCCACCGCCGGCCGATAAGAAAGCAGTGAGCAGATTTCTCGGACGGTGCGCATATTACCGACGATTTGTGAGAACTTTTCGCGCATCGCAAAGCCCCTGACCCAACTGACGAAAGCAGACGAGCCGTTTATATGGGAAGCGCCGCAAGCAGAAGCCTTCAAGTAACTTCGGCGTCGTTTACAGTCCCCATCGATCCTCGCGCATTTTGATGAAAACGCCGATACTGAAGTTCATACCGACGCAAGCAGCGTGGGACTAGGCGCCGTCCTCGTTCAAAAAAGCAACAGGCTGGAGAAAGTCATCGTATACGCTAGCCGTTCCCTTTCCAAGGCCGAGGCTAACTATTCGACAACTTAGAAGGAGTGCCTTGCCATCATCTGGGCTACGTCAAAATTCCGCCCCTACCTGTACGGACGGCCGTTCAAGGTGGTCAGCGATCACCACGCGCTGTGCTGGCTCGCCAATTTGAAGCACCCCTCTGTCCGACTCGCTCGATGGAGTCTGCGTCTCCAGGAGTTTGACGTCACCGTCGTTTACAAGTCCGGACGCAAGCACTCTGACGCCGATTGCCTCTCACGAGCGCCTGTGTACACCGCCGCCGGACACCGCCGCCGAACGACGATGAGGACACCTTCCTGGGAACCATCAGCCCCAGCTCTTTTGCTCAACAGAAACGCTCGGACCCCGACCTAAAACGCCTCATCGAGTACCTGGAATGCAAGGTTTCTTCACCTCCCGCTTCATTCAAGGGAGGACTGTCTTCCTTCTGTGTGCAGAATGAGGTCCTTGTGAAGAAGAACTTTGCAGCAAGTAAAACAGCCTACCTCCTTGCTATACCTGCTTGTCTCCGCGAAGAAGTTCTACACACTTCACACGACGAGCCGGCAGCTGGACATCTCGGGTTTACTCGCACCGTCCGACGCATTCAAGACAAGTGTTACTGGCCCCGACTGTCTGTCGATGTCGTGCATTATGTGAAAACCTGCTGAGATCATCAGCGACAAAAGACCCCTCCCACCAGCAGGATTTCTGAACCCCATTGAACGTCCCTCAAGGCCCTTTCAGCAGATTGGCATGGACTTGCTTGGCCCTTTTCCAACGTCAACGTCTGGAAATAAGTGGATCATCATAGCGACCGACTACCTGACCCGCTACGCTCAGGCGAAAGCTCTACCGAACGGAACAGCAGCAGAAGTCGGCAAATTTTTCGTGGAGGGCATTCTTCTTCGACACGGCGCCCCTGATGCGCTCATCACGGACACAGGAACAGCATTCACGGCAGAACTAACGCAAGCCATCCTGCGTTACAGCCTAACCAACCACCAGAGGACAACTGCATACCATCCGCAGACCAACGGACTGACCGAGCGCCTGAACAAAACCATCGCCGATATGCTCGCCATGTATGTCGATGCCGAACACAAAACCTGGGATGTCATCCTGCCTTACGTCGTCTTCGCCTACAACACCGCAGTGCAGGAGACCACTCAGATGACGCCTTTTGGTCTCGTCCATGGCAGGGAGGCCACGACCACGCTAGATGCCATGCTGCTCAACATTACAACAAAAGAGAACGTCGACGTTGCCGCCTACCTTCAACGCGCAGAATCTCGAAGGCTTCCCCGATTACGGATGAAAGATCAGCAGCGGTCCGACGCCAGACGCTACAACCTACGAAGACGCAACGCGGAATACAAGCCAGGAGACCAAGTCTGGGTTTAGACTCCCATTCGCCGCCGTGGATTGAGTGAAAAGTTTTTTGCGCTGCTATTTCGGCCCGTACAAGGTTCTTCGTCGTCTAGGTGAACTGGATTATGAAGTCATCCCTGTCGAAATTACTGCATTTCAGCGACTCCGCATACGACCAGATATGATCCATGTAGTCCGTCTGAACCCATATATTATGCGCGCTAAAGGACGCTGCATTTTCAAACTCTATTTTCGCAAGATCTGTTTTATCTCTTAGTAGTCTCATTATTCGTTATAATGCATCGGGTCGATGCTTCTTTGAGAGGGGAGTAATGCCGCGAACATTTGCAGTGTTTGTTCATTCTTCAAATCTGCCGCCACACAACTTTATCGCTTTGTTTGCGACGCAAGACGCAACTAGATTTATCTCCATTGATCGCAGCCAGGCAGAGCTGATTCTATGTTGTTCCGGAATGTTCTAGTTACTTTGAATGCTTTATCTCGAAAGTTCGCTATCAGCTTTAAATTCAGCACGGCCGACAGCGGCGGGCATTCTGTTCGACAACCGCCGAGTACGCTATTCGCTTCGCCTCCGCCGAGTGATTCAGTCCATTTTGGGTGAAACTCAGCCCAATAAACAGTTTTCGTTTAGAGGACCCTTTTGTCCGTCTTCATCGCTGCTTCGACTGCCGTCACCACTACGTGACAATATGAAAAAAACGAAAGTGCGATTCAAATGAGATGGAACAAAACAGCTCCACAAGGTTCACCGTATCGAGCATAAGTGCAGAATAGAAGTAGAAAGAAGAATGATGCCTACGAAAGAGGTTTAAAATCACGTGAGATAAGGCCACAGGACATACAGGAAAAACAAAAACTACAACTACGCTTTTTACCGCTACATTTTAAACAGAAATGAGTAAAAAGGGAGTACACTTCACTAGCGCACTCCCTCTTATTAAAGTGTGTGCAATATAAGTGCAACAGAAGGCAACAGAAGTGCAACAGAAGACGTGCTCACTCACTTCCTATTTCTCTCTTTAGTGTAAAGGGCTTCAAGGATTTCCCTGCCTTCTTTTTTTGTGCTCATCCTTCCGAACGCTACCGTATCTTTCCATCCAGTTATGCATAGTGGTTTGTAAGGGCACCGCTTGCAATGTTCGGCCAGGCGGGTATCTGTAGCAACGGTTGACACCTTCACTCGGTGCCCTTGCACTCTTTCATTGAGGCAAAGGCCAGTTTATAGAGTTTGCCTCCTTTATAGAGTTTGCCGCAGGGAGAGCGGATCTTGTAAACTACTCGCTTCAGACTTTTGACCGCTTCTCCTCCTTGTCTTATATTGCAGGCACTGCTCTCTTTCTTGCAACCGCTAAAGGCCCGGCATAGCTTCCCAGCTTGCTTGGTGCCGTCAGCACAACAGCGATGCTGCTCTTTTCCGCCACTTTTTAAAGCCGGTGTGACAAACCATGCATGCACGGAAATACTGCACGCCTTTTGTTTGGCTGATTAGAAAAAAATTTATTACTATATGTACACATGCCGAGCTTACCGGATACATTGACATTCATTCGTAGACAGGACGCTAAGCATGTTGGGCGAGCCAAATAAAGAGGTACCATAAGCATAGTTGAGGGTTCGACGGAAACCCGTCTGGCGAGGGAAATTCAGCATATCCTTTTAAACGGACACTCGCCAAGCGTTCGGGAGCCTCCATTTCCGTAGTGTTCTCAAACCTGGCCCTAGAAACGATAGAGAGTCGTGCGCTTGCGTCGTTCGACCCGCCACCTAGGTTTTTCCTGCGGTACGTCGACGACTGTTTCTGCGTCATCCGACGACAGGATGCAGAAAAACTTCTACGGCACCTGAACTCATTTCAAGAGAGCGTTCAGTTCACGATGGAAGAAGAGAACAATGGCGCCTCCCTTTCCTCGACGTCCTCATCGAGCGAACAGCAAACGGCATCACGACGAGCGTGTACAGGAAGCCCACCACACAGGGAAGTACCTGAATTTTCATTCTGCGCACCCAATAAAGCAGAAACGCTCAGTTGCCGCGGCGCTTTACAATCGTGCCTTCAAGCTTTGTTCAAGCCCTCGCGAAAGAACTCGTGAAGTCCGCCGCATAAGAAAGAAACTTTCAAGGAACGGATACCCGCGTCAAGTACTGCAATCACAAGAACGACACGCTGCGGCCCCTCAAGCCGAAGCAAGAGCAGCCAAAACAAAAACACGTGCAGCCATCCCATATGCCCCTGGTGTCAGCGAGACGTTATGCCGGATATTGGCTGACTACAATATCCAAGCTGCCCATGTCCCATCCAGCAAGCTCAGAAACCATTTGGTACGAGTAAAGGACCCGCTTGAAAAGACCAGCTACCCTGGGGTACTTTATAATATTCCTTGCAAATAATGCGGTGCAGCCTATATAGGCGAAACAGGGGACTTCAGGAGACGATTCAAAGAACACCAGCGTGACGTCAAAAACAAAAAAGTGACTTCTAACGCCCTCGCCGAACACCAGCAAAACACAGGCCTACCTGATTGACTGGGATTCCGCGCGCATACTTGAAAAAGAAAAATCATTATCTACTCGCCTGCTCAAGGAATCTCTGCACATACAAATGACAAGCAAAGCGATTAACAGGACACAGGGCAATCTACCCGAGATATACATCCGCACGATACGCAACGTTTTCCCTACATAAGCAGCAGCCCGTCTCGTTTTTCATCCCATTGTGAACAAGGCACCCATTGTGGTGCCGAAACGTCTATTTTCTTACGGTTGTTTCTCCTTTATGACTTTAGCGAGTGTTCGTTTAAAAGGATACACCATAAGCATCTTTGAAAAACTAACAAAAATTGCTGGCGGGGGATGTAAAACGGGATAGCATACCTAGTGAAAGAAGAGTGAAAGACCAATAGTCTGACGTAGAGAAAAAAAAACGAGAGACCTCAAGTTCCTTCAAAGACGGCCAAGTGTTGGCTACAAAGAGCTGCGTCGAAAGTAACCAGGGACCGCGGCGCATCGACTGCGCCATAAACTGAAAAGACCGGCAAATATTAACACTCGTGCAAAACGGCCGCTGTGGAAGCGGCCGCTGGAGCTCGAAATGCCTTGCCCACGGAATCCTGCATGAACCATGCGCCAAAAGACAGGCGCTGCCACGCAGGTGACTAGCGTGGCGATTAGATTGCGGGAGCGGGCAATTCGGACAGGTACTGGAACGTAAAACACCCCACCGCTCTAGCCGATCACAAGCAGCCAGCACTGCTCAACCAAGTTTCCAAAAAAAGTCGCGTAGATGGTCTGGGAGAGGTGCCGACGCCAAGCGACGTTGGTGACGTTGTCCTTGGGGCTAACGCCGTTGCTTCGTTTACAAAGCCCTAGGCTATGGAGGCTACCACATCCATAACGTAGGCAGACTTTCTCAGCTGTGCCACCTGCTGTTTGAGGCTGTCTAGAATCTTGCGAGAGCAAGACTTATATCCAGGCATACAGTACCGCTCTATGCTGTATTTTATTAATTTGGAATGAGCCGAATGATAACTTAAAATTCCTTGTTTTAGGATGGGGCCCATACATACAAGCACAAATCCAGCAATTACAAACAGCCACCGAGGGGGAGCTGGTGAGGGAACTTTCGCCCCACCGCACCTTTGCGAAAAACATGAATCATAGCCAGTACGGATTTCAAAAAAGGAAATCAACTGATTCAGCGTTGCTTAGAATTAAAATGGACTCACTGAAAACAAAGAAAATCTTTTGTATACATTAGGCGTCTTCCTAGCTTTCAGCAAAGCGTTTGGTTCAATTGAGCATAATGTACTTCAGAGCAAGTTGCCGTATTATGGAATACGAGGAATCCTACTTAAATTATTAGAAAACTACCTGTCAGGTCGTTCTCAGTATGTTTTAGTTAATAATGCCATGTCCAATCCAGAGTTTATAAAACTTGGTGCTCCTCAGGGATCAATCCTAGGACCTACCCTGTTTCTCCTGTATATCAACGACACTGTATCTATTCCACAAACTCCTTCCGTTATCCTTTATGCTGACGATACTAGTGTATTTTTTTCTTCGGATAATTTTGGTTCCTTAATTTCTCGTGTACATTTATAGCTTAGAAATCTATCTGACTGGCTTGTTGCGAATGAACTTTCATTAAATGTTCGCAAAACAAAGTACATTGTTTTTAGTTCCTTTAGCAGACATGTTTATTATAATGAAGTGACATTTCAATCGCGACTGCTAGAACGAGTTTCAGATATCAAATTTTTAGGCGTCCGGTTTCACGAAAACCTTCGCCGGTCTTGCTATGTTCGATTAATTAAAGGCAATGTTGCACAATGCCCTATGGAAAGCAATTATTCAGTTGGCTCATTCCTACCATTCAGAACCTTCATCCTGATTCGTTCGGCATCATGGAAAACTGTTCTTCTCCGCATGCTTTCTGAAAGCACGCTAAGGATATTTTCTTGACTTGCCTATAATCCAGACTATATTTGTCCGCGGTGCCAGTATAATTACTCCTGTGTTCCAGGCGATCCCCTCGATTCTGGTTATCTTTCTTTGTTTTTTCAAGAGAACAAATTTGTGGTTATTTTTTTTAAATTTACTTTGACTTGTAACAAGGGTGTGTTTTTCAAATCTTATTTTTAATTGCTGTATGTGGAATCATATGTTATTCCTGCATAACTTTGTTATAATGTTTTTGTGTTTTTTTGCTGTATGTGATATCTTACGATATTCTTAGAGATTTTTGTTGAAATTCCTTTCCTGTTGACACTGTGCTGTATGAATGCAGGGTGTTTAGGGCTTAGTCAGGGGACCTCATGTGCCACCTTTAGACCTCTTTACCTAGACAGATTGTATTTTGTCTGATTTTCAATAAATTTCAAATTTCATAAAGCCTCCACGACTTTCTCTAGCATATTGACTGCCTCGGCTTATATCACATGGAGAGTCCTCGAAGAAAAGCCGTCGGCGGTGTTCCGTGCAAAGGCAGTGCGATGGCACATCCATGCTCACACGACCGCCTCTTAGACGCAACCCGTGCCTCGCGTCTTGCCGCCTTCGTCGTCCTCAAGTGGGGCGTGGTCGCAACAAAGCACCTCCAAACGCCAGCCAGCGAAATCAGTGAAATATGCCGAAGGAAGGAAGATATAAACATTTATTGAGCGTGACGGAGAAATTGCTTGAAGAAAAGCGTGTCGAATCTTGAGTCCAAGACCCCTGTGGATCTGGCCGACGCCGTGGAGATACACACTGATATCTTTTTGTATTGACTCTACGTGATGATGATGGTGAGCGCATCTTTGTCTTTCAGGGTGGCGCTGGTCAGCCACACCTCCCAATGCTCCAGTGTCGCTTTGGGAGGCTTTAAGGGGCGTTTTTCATTCGTTCATGTCCAAGCGATATGGAGGAAGCTAGGGGTGGCACCGCGCTATGGCATATATTCATATACAGCGTTGGGTGCGGGCGGTGTAGATGTTGGAGGTTGGGGAAACAGTCTGTATTCGGCGGAGCATGTGGGCATATTGCGAATAAAAGTGTCTGTGAGGAGGCGGTTAGGTGCGTCAACTCAGCCGGACGGTGTCCAGATGCGTATAGAAGTGGGTCTAAAGGGGTTACCTGACAGGGTTCTTTGTTCCCGCTCGGTTGGTGTAATCACGAGTTAGGCTTTCGGCCTTAATGTTGTTTTCTAGGCCTTAGTGTCCGCGGTCGCAGGTGACACGATGATCCTGATGGAGGGTGGCGCCCAACATGTGGCGTGCAAGTTTGGCAACTCGGCCATTGGGGAATACTCGACTAGACGCCTGCGAGAGGGTGATAATTTGGCAGCTGTGCATTTGTTTGTTTTGTGATTTGATGCTGTGTGCGAAGGCAATGGTCTCCGCCGCTGTTGGGTCAGAGTTTTCAAAGGATGCAGCATGGTAGAGGGAGAATGAGTGATCCACCTTCGCGTTAGCATGTTTGGAGAGTTGTGGCTAGAAAATGACGTCCACATAAACCATCGTCGTATCGTTACAGTGCTGTTTGCGGTGGTAGAGGACGCTGCCTGAAGACGTGTAGCCTGGAGTTAGTGATGCATGTTGCGTGGGAGGCATTCAAGGTGGAAATCTTAGCGTGTTTATACAAAGGAGATGCCTGTGAAGACCAGGGTTGGTGAAGCTTGTAGGTCGCCATTATAGTGGAGAACGGATCTGCTTACGTTAGTAGTGAAGAAACTAGCCTCCTGTAGGTCTTCGAAAGGGCTGCGGATGCCAACGACGAGGAGACGTGCTGTAGAGGTGCAGATAATGAGGCCCAGGGCAGTCATGTGGTGGATGCGTAGGAGAACGTTCACCTTGTTTAAGTCAGCACGTGTAAGGCGGCGGTAGGGTAGGCCGTACTAAATGCTGCTTATGGCGAGGGTTGTTACCAGGCGGAGGGCGGCGTCTTGACGCATGCACTTCGAAGTACGCTCAAACTCGTCGTCCTCACTTTCCGTTTGCAATCGCATTTTGACTGTAGTGATTCCTGATGAGTGCCGCGTCGAATTATAAACTACAATGAATTCATCGCTATCAGAAGTGCATTTTTGAAAGTGAGACAACGCCGCTGGCACTAGAGCACTCCACTGGCTGAAACCTACCAAATAGCTGAAGCCTAGCCGAAAAATACTGTTTCACAGTGTGTAGAGTGGTCTTTGTTTTAAAGTTGCGATCCCGGGGCTGTCTGTTTACCGGACGTACACAGGCTTGCTTGGAAGGCTTCAATAATTATCGAGGGATGATGTACGCTTGGTGCATGTAATGCGGGCAAGAAAAAAAATGATAGGTGGTTAACGTAGTTAAACTGAGTATATATGAGAAAGCCTGTGCTCATTCTTCAACAGGAAAAACACTTAAGCTCCTCATTCACTGTATAACGTATTATTGTAATGGGTCAATGCACATATACGCCGAATTGGTCAATCACTTCTTAACATTCATAGATGGAGGCGAGTCCTCATACCGGTGCCAGTGCAGTGGCGCAGCGGTAAAGAGATGCACCACTACCCTCGCAGGTGGCTGTTGTTATCGCAGCCACTGGCAGCGATTGTGCGACTCATGTTGCTCTTCCCGATGAACCTCTAACACAGCTGACGCGATGCTCCTCCGAACTTACTTGAGCTCACGCTTAGCTCAGGGTAGTCTCGCATAGTAACTTGGTTTGCTAGGGAAGAGCAGAAGATCGTACGCACGTGCGGCGAACGTACTACGTACGTACGGTGACTAGATTCTTCGCCAGTGTCGATGAGGGTATGAGTGCTTTCGCACAACAAATTAGCTCTTCTAAGCACAACTTTTCATACAAAAAAACACTGCAGATTACGCCACACGACTTTCAACAGCCCCCAGTTGGTTGAATGAAGATACGAGACTCCCGTCTTTTTCAAGCTTGTTTCTTCTAGCTGGGACACCAGGTATACAGGAAACAAAACGTTCATCATCTAGCATCAAAACAAATCGAGGTGTGTGAAGGTTCGAAAATGAACTTAGACCTTCATGGGTGTCACGTGACATGTCTACGCAATCCTTTTTAGTACGTAATGTACACTACTGCCATTGTACAGAACTTGTGAAATAGTAATCTGAAAAGAAACATTTATTGTTTTATAGGTTACATCACTTGTGCTGTGCACTGTCATGACGATAGGTATGGCGTTTAAAAGTAAAGCAGGTGTTTATTCTTCAATTGGAAAGAAAACTTGAGATTCGCCTTAAAGGTATGATGCGATAGCTTTAGCGGGTTAATGCCCATACATGCAAAATTGGTCATTCCTCACTCAAAATTCATTAATGTAGGCAAATCCTCACACCGCTACCAGTGCAGTGGCGCAACGTATAAGCGATGCGCCACTGCTCTGGCAGGTGGCGATTTCTATCGAAGCCACCGGTTGGAACTGGGCGACCCATGTTGCTCTTCCCGAGCAACCTCGCTCGCTGATAGCGCGACGCTCCTCCGAAGTTACACGAGCTTAATCGTTGCAAGACAACGGCACATGATCGTACGGTCAATGTGCGTACTTACAGTGACAAGATTCTTGGTCGGTGTCGTTGACTGTATAAAAACTTTCGCACTAAAATCACAGGACAGTTTTGTGGTGCAATACGCGAATGTTTGATAGGTGTGGTGTGACAACCAACATTGTCCGCATAACACTAACAAGAGCTGATGTAGCAAGGCACCTTCAACTGCTCGCCCAAAACGTGACTTCCAGCTTTTTTTTTTAAGTTTAGGAAACTTTGAGCTTTAAGTATGCGCCCTCAGTACCCTTGTCATGGTGGTCGATCGACACGTGAAAAATAGATTTCGTTGGCGCTCTTCCTTTCGTTTTTTTTTCTTTGTTCAGTCCTCACGTGTAAGGTAGCCTACTGGGCATCGCCTGGTTAACCCCCTGCCTTTCCGTCCATCTGTCTCTCTTTCTCTTCTTTCTCGTTTTTGGTCAAGGTGCTCGTGAACTCAATCGCGACGAAAGCAGGATGAGCTAGAGAAAGACTCGGCAAAACATCCCACTGGCCAACCTTGTCACGTCACCGTCGCAAATGAACCTGCTGCTGGTGCATCTAGTTCAACGGAGTACTCTTGACCATGCAAGCCGTGACTACCGCCACTAAGGCTCGTCTGACGCGCCGAACGCGTCATTGTGCTCCGTCATTCGTCGACGTTGGCTCCGCTCCCGTACTACGACGTGGGCTTCATGTGCGTTGCAACATGAATGCGATTCTGCAATGAACAACAGCCTGACACCATTGCCCGAAATCTTCGTCACCGGCAGCAGTGACGAATGGCAGAGTCCAGAATTAAAAAAAAAACAACCGATAGAACATACACTCCACAACAAATTTTTCTGCAAGAAGTGGCCTTCACTTTAACGCAGAAATGAATTTAACGCTTATATACTGCTTTTGATGCACTCTTTACGTCTATCATTTTTGTCAAGAGGAAAATGTTCAGAGGTCTTCAGCTTTGTATCTTGCAATTGTTTACTGCACATATAGAATACATTAGTATACTTACCATGCATTAATGTACACCACAAATGTTGGAAAATAGGTTTTTCATGTTTTTCAGGCAAGTTTGTAAATCTAAGATGAAGACGGCAAAGAACAGGAGCAAGCGTAGAAGAAATCCTCGGTAGAGGACGTTAACTTGTATTGCAGTTCCGAAAAGAAGCAAGAGAAAGAGATGAAGAACTGAATCTCTTTTCGATGTGCAGATCCCTGCATTTCAAGGGAACGTTACCAGCTTCCTGACCATAAACCTCACATTTTGAGCACTGTATCTTTGTAAAGCTTAGATGCGCAAAAAACTGGATGATCTGATCGGGAGAAGCGCTCGCACTCTTTAAGTTGTTCATTAGACAATTCAGCAACGCGACTTGAAATTTGCCTTCTAAATTTCACATTTTGGCAAAGCATGCGAAGACATCGTTTGATGCTGGTAATTCTCAAGGCCGTTTTTTTTTTCAGCATTGAAAAACTACAAAAACAGTTCCGTATTGTTGCACACATACCACATTCAACCTGGGAGGGGGAGCTTATAGACAAATTAATTTCCTCTCTAAGAATTTATCACCTTTGCATTACTAGGGGTACGTTTATAATATCCGGCATCCTTGATGACAAAAATCTTGTCTTTTACAGTGAGACCATCACAACAGGATTTTTCTCATGAATGCTTCTAGGCATACTTGCTCATGTTCTTGGAATCTGACCCCTTTCATCTCCATACGGGAACACGTAAAAAATTTCAAATTCCTTGCCTGAGAACAGCGGCTTCAGGTGTGCCTGGTCCACCGAGTATTCGAAATGGAATTGCGATTGATCAATGACGTTAGGGTACAAGTTGAACCTTTCATGAAATAAGCACACGATGAACAAAGCCCTTCTTATTGATAGCGCGCAAATAGTTTTCTGGACAAGCATACCATCTATTTCAGCGCTCTTTTCAAAACTTCCTCGTTATCAGTCATGCATCGCTATCGATGTATACATAATATGATCACAGTTCCAAATTACGAAACCGCATTCCGAACATAAGAGTGAAAAAACAGGCTTACTCAGTGTGTTCTCCTTCATTCGTAGCTTGAGTACCTTAGAAGGGGAGACACCCGACATAGGTTTTATATATTGTGTCTTGCTATCTATGTACATGATATCTGGAATGCATTTTTTTTAATATCTATTGCATTGTCGACACTCAGATTTCATCCAGTGTTCACGTGCTACGTTGAAAGGAGTAATTCTATTTCTTATTATTGTAATATAGCGCGCAGTGCAAATAAACGGCCATGAAGACGACAGAAAAGGCGAAGTAGTGAGCACAATGAAGAGAAGATAGATTAAACCAAGCTGCTCGATGGGCAATCCCCCTCATGGGTATGTGCCATCTCGAGAAGGGGCGAACAAAAACGACGCAAGCGTTGTAGCTTGATGTCTTTACAATGACGCAGTTGGCTAATGTCGCGACCTGTGACGAGCTCATCAACCCTCTCCTGCTTCCAAGCGGACTGAAAGTTTTTTCACCGCATTCAGGCTCTGTACCATCTGAGATTCACAAAAGAATCCTGTAAAAATATTCACCTCGGAGCTTATTGCTTCAGGGCTCGAGCTATAAGATTTTTCTGTCGGCTAGATATACCGGGAATTTTACCACAATGCGCTGGGGCTTCGCTCATACTCCTCATACTTAAGCCGAAAAGCTTAACTGTGACCGATAGGAATGAAAGCAGTACCACACCCTTCCAGAAGACAATACGAACCCGAGCATATACTCAAAATCATTACATCAACGCCATTGCTAAATACAAAGTAAAACATGACACCTAGTATATTGTGGCCCCTCTCATTATGATAAAGGATTTTTTGCGCATAAACTACAAGAAAGAAGAGGAAAAAACACAAAGGTATGTGTATTATTAATAACATGCCTAGTTTGTATGGCTGAGTTTTCCTTGAGATGATCGTCAGCAACTACATCAATCGTCTGCGATTCCAAGAAACTTGCAAGCTATTGCGTTTGTGCGCTGTTTGGAGAAAATGTAAATAACTTAGGTGTAAAAACTACAAATAAAATTGATGCATAAGTAGTCACGATAATTCTTTTTCAAGGAACAGACACAAATTATATCCAGTCAGTAGCATGTTGGAGAAGAATTTGATACAGCGCTTGAAGAACGTATATTTGGGCTTAGTTTTTAATAACACTTTAGCTGGGATCCAATGGATGTGCAGAAAACTCTCGGTAACAACTAAACCACTAAACCACGAGGCGC
Organism: Amblyomma americanum; assembly: GCA_030143305.2. Lineage (NCBI taxonomy): Eukaryota > Metazoa > Arthropoda > Arachnida > Ixodida > Ixodidae > Amblyomma > Amblyomma americanum. The sequence continues at coordinate 63,153 of JARKHS020031325.1, read as the reverse complement.
GGTCGGCTGTAGCGATAGCGTAGTGTTGTCTAGGAGTGGCCAGCACAGCCACGGGCTCGAACCCCAGTCGCGGCAGTGTTTATAATATTTTTTATGGTTTGGCCAACCGCATTCTCAAATTCAAGCTTCACACAAAACTGTGTGAGCTGGTTAGATATCGTGAACTTTTGCTCTCGCACTAAAATTTCGCCAGAGAGACGTAAGACTGCTTACCTGTGGGAATGAGAAATAATTACTCTCCCTGGATGCATTTACACCCACCTCCACGCAAGCATGACATCATCTGAAATGCTTTACGACGAACAGTTGCACCATAATTTTCATAGAAAAGTCTCGAAAGGCAGAGACTTGAAGCTGCATATGTCCTCGACTTCAATCCTTGTCGCAAGGTAGCATCCAACTTAAGTAGCACATGTGACTAGCACACATAAGCTATATGCGACGAGAAATATCGTGCGACACCACCCGGAACTCCGTGCGACAAACGGCTGCGTCAGAATTTTGGTACGAATGTTACGAAGCTTGCACAACATGGAGGCAGGCCAATGGCGAGTATATATAGAGGAATAACATGTATAAGATTGCCAGAAGTTGCGATGCTCGGCTTGTTGAATGCGCCTTACGGCCGCTCGATGACGCGACCCTATATTTCTTATCATCGCTGCAATTTTCTGTTCCATCTGTGAGCACACACACACAGAGACAGACGCGCACGAACATTAACAAACACACACACACACACACACACACACACACACACACACACACACACACACACACACACACACAACACACACACACACACACACACACACACACAACACACACACACACACACACACACACACACACACACACACACACACACACACACACACACACACACACACACACACACACACACACACACACACACACACCGCCAGCTTTTCTTATGTTTATTTATTTATTTATTTATTTATTCAATTATTTATTTATTATTTATTTTATTTATTAGTACCTCAATGTCCCCATTGAAGGGGTATTACATGAGGGGGTGGAATTTCAGCCTTACATTTCTTCTATGGACGATCTGAATGACGATGAGTCGATCTGATCAACGATGGCGTTTGGCAGGTCATTCCAGTTCCTCGCTGTATGAACGAAAAATGATGACAGATGCGCAGAAGTGCGGGCAGGGGGAGGGTAGACTGCCTTCCCCTGGTTTGTGCGATTGGAGATGCGATGTGCGGGGCTGATAATGGAGTTGATATGTGGATGTTGATAGAATTTATGAAACACAGTTTGGAAATTTTTCGGTGGTTCGCTAAAGTTATGAGATGAGCAATGCTTTTTAGTTCAGTTACACTTACATGATAAGAAAAGGCTGAGAAAATGAAACGAGCTGAGTGATTCTGTACAGATTCAAGTGTAGTGGAAAGGATATTTTGATGAGGGTCACAGATCGCGTATGGATATTTTAATTTGGGACGGATAAGAGTTAAGTAAGCAAGGGATTTCACTGATGGGGGTGCTAGTCGCAGGCTTCGTCGAAAGTAACCAAGGACGCGATTTGCCTCGTTAGTAATCTGAGATACATGAAAAGACCAATTTAGGTCAGGTGTCAAAAGGATGCCTAAATACTTGTAAGTTAATACTGAAGCGACTTCGGCATTCTCGATTAGATATCTTGAAGATGGTTGTGAATGACGTCGGTGGAATGATAGCAGAGATGTTTTTATTCAAATTTAAGGACATTAGCCATGTATTACACCAGGTTAGTACATGCTGAATGTCAGACTGAAGAAGAAAAATGTCATCGCTGTTAGTAATATGCCGGTAGATAACGCAATCATCAGTGAATATGCGAATTTTGCAACACATGTTAGGAGGCAAATCATTAATATATATGAGAAAAAGAAGGGCGGCCAATACGATGGCCTGAGGTAGCCCAGATATAACAGAGGAATAAGATGGCACTAGTAACATTTCGCATCAAAAACGTGTTAGGTCTCAAAACCGGCAGCATCACATACTTCCCCACTGTGGTTATGTACTACTCTCGAGGCCAGCAGCAACAACAGTTTTTTTCAACGCTATACCATGGCCTGCTTCTTTCTTTCCGTGGGTTAAAATGGCAGAAGCTGCTTGTGGCCATTGTTCGCGGGGTGAAAAAATCGGTATTGTTGTTGCCTACTTGAATTCGGAAGAAAACCACGCTTGAGCTGCACGTTTGTTCGCAACATGACACCCTTGTCGGTGCGAGAAATTGGTTTCTAGTTTGAGAAGATTATTTAAGGATTTTCGCAGCTTCATAGCAGGTACAAGCACGGAATCATCGGTGTGACAAGGACCTAGACGAAGACCTTGATACCGGCGTCTCGGAGTACAAAAACTGAAAGCCACAGGCGAGCGCAACAACTGCCGCTGATGTAATTTAAGGCTATCTCGCCTCTTTTGTGTTTATTTATATAAATCTGCTACCAGACGCTCAGCGCTAATGGAAAGTGTCCCGCGAAGGTATCCGCGGTCTATAGCCTGCATCCTCACCGCGATGCCGGTGCTTGAACCCAGGAAGGCCGCCTTTACAGAATGCCAGATCGAAGGGTATCCCTGATAACGCAGAAATCGTCCGGCGCAAACACGACTGCAGAGTAGATCAGGTGCCGGAGGGCTCCCAAACAGGAATGAGGAAACGAGCCCCGCCAACCCCTGCGCCCGGGCCAATAAACGGCGCGGGGCTCTCTCAACTCGTCTGGGCATTAAAGCACTCCTCGTGGTTCCTTTCTTGCACACTGCAGGTGTGGAGACATCCCCACCGCTGGTCAGCAGAGGGAGGAGAGGAGAGGGAGGGGGTTGTTCGCAGGTGGTCGACCCCTGTGGCATACCAGGCGTTGTCTAAATGAGACCTTTGAGCTCCGAACCACATATCACGAGTGAGTGTTAATCAATGCTCTTATCCGGCCGGAAAGTCACGCAGGAAGAGAGGTGGGTCGCAACCCCTTCTCGAAATGCCGGTGGTCTCCACTCGGAATTCAGGGCAGTCTCACATGGCCTACTAAATTGTGGCCCTATGGTTGGAAGGAATATCTGGGCCAAATACGCCAGAGACAAGAAAATGCCCCTCCATCGCGCAAGATACCTACCAGGCTTTTTTAACTCTCAGAATTGCCAGCTGACCATACATTCAACCACGAGGGTCAAATCGCACCATAAATCATTCCTTGCGGATACAATATAAAAATTTCGATTCCTTCCATAAAAATCTTCTGGTTTGTGTGGAACACACTGGATCGGCCTGACTCTTCAAACTAACTGTTTTCTTAGTGATTCTTACTGCAAGCATTCCACTGAATTTCAGATTCAGAAACTAGAAAAAGAGCAAAATGGCCTACCTTTTACATCATAAGAAAATATATTTGGCAATGCAACATCTGCTGTCTTCAACCGAGTATTTGCTTTATCTTTAACAGCAGCGCTCTGCGGAATGAGAAAGCAGACAAAATAAAGAAAGGAGAAAGTGGTTCAGCGAACTCCTTGCAAAATGCTAACCTGTCAGCATTTGACAAATTGCGCTGACTATTAGTTGGGGCCCACGTGATCGCTGTCTGACAATGTTTCACAATGTGGTGGCGCTACAGAGAGACTCTCCGTGAATTCGTTTGTCACTTGCTTCCCCGCATGCAAGCGGCGTTCCTTCTACGAGTTGAAAGCTCGAAAAATGCCAAAATAAAACGCAGCGATGGCAGAGAATGTAAAGAAAAAATCTCTCTACTTTCCCGCTTGTTATTCACGCATGAGCTTGCTTTCCCTTTCTTAGTGCAAGTGCTCGACGGCGGCCTTTCGCTGGTGAACTGCGTGCTGTAGCTCGCGTTTGAGGTACGCTATTCGCAGGTGATGCCATGGTGGCAGCGCCTCTACAGAGCTTGTTTCTCAACATGCCACGCGTCATTACTTTTCATGTGGTAAAATCGTACCACACTATTTCTCTTCGCATTTGTCAGCTCGTGGTCTTCTCCGGCAAGCATGCGTGTGATCGGCCGGTCAGCATTTTCCTTTCAAGAACTTCTTCCAGAGAATTGGAAGTTATTTCACTGCAAATTTCGAGACTTCTTAACGCACCTGAAGACGACACTGCGATAGCGGTGTGTTCTGGCTCCATCATTCACGGATGGAAGTTGATGAAGGCGCCGACATGAAATGCAGAGCGCGAGGAAGTAGCAGTTAAACACCTACGCAGTCTGTCAGTGCCACCTTTTGTAAGTCCAACAAGAACAACATTGCACGATCAGTTGCGGCGATAGCAAGGTAGCCGCGAGATCGAAGCGCAATCTCAGCAATAATAATAATAATAATAATAATAATAATAATAATAATAATAATAATAATAATAATAATAATAATAATAATAATAATAATAATATATAATAATATAATAATAATAATATAATAATTATTATTATTAGGTGCGTTAAGAAGTCTCGAAATTTGCAGTGAAATAACTTCCAATTCTCTGGAAGAAGTTCTTGAAAGGAAAATGCTGACCGGCCGATCACACGCATGCTTGCCGGAGAAGACCACGAGCTGACAAATGCGAAGAGAAATAGTGTCAACATGGCGCCCAGTAAGGACGCATGTGTGCTGTGCTCCCGTCCGTTTTTTGGTAAGCAGCAGTTTTTTCGTTGTGCCGACTGCAACAAACGTGTACACGCGAAGTGTGTCACTTGGAGTGACGACGAGCTGCAGCTTTTGAAGTCCGGCTCGCGACCATTCATGTGCAATCTGTGTTTGTCGTCTTGCGGCGGTGCTAAGCCTAGCGACGGTGGCGAGTCAGCGGCTGCATTCCTTTCTTCCACGGCCCACCAGCCCCATCACCCGACCGACCCGACCGGTTCCCTCGCTTCCTCCCCGACGGGCGAACCTGACGGTGCGCTTGCCTCCCTTCGGGCTCTCCTCCTCGACGCACTTGAGGGAATCTCGTTTCTGAGCGACGAGGTCGCCCAGCTGCGGGAGGAGAATGAGCGCCTTCGTGGTGACAACTCGCGGGCGCTCGCTCTCCAGGCCGAGGTCGTTGCCTCTCTGCGGGCTGATGTTCGCAGCCTACGCGAGGAGCTTGCGAGGCGCCCTGCTTCATCGCAGCGTGATCCGCCTTTCGTCGAGCCCCTGTCCGCGAGCAGTCCTTCCCGTATGCTCCAGCCATCCAAGAGCTACTCTGCTGCCCTTCACAGTGGGATGGCACCCGTTGATTTGGCCACCTTCCCGACATCTGTATCTGTTCCCCCACTTAATTCGCCTGAGGCGCAGAAGAAGCACCGTAGCCCAGCCATCACTGGCTCGTCGAGCTCATCCAGTCTGAACGTCGCCAGACCTCAGAAGCGCCCGAAGGCTATTTTCGTCTCCAAGCTGTGCCCCGAGACAACGTCGGCTGATTTAACGAACCATCTGAAGTCCGTGAACGTCACCCCCCTTTCCTGCCGGCGGTTGAAAACGAAATATGACTCCTACTCGTCCTTCTACCTCACAGTCAGCGCGGAATTCTACGATCAACTTGTTGACCCTTCGATGTGGCCTACGGGCTGCATCTTCAAGGCTTTTCGTGGAAAACTCCTGGATGGTATGTTACATCCTTCCGAGCTGACGGTTGATTGCAGTCAACCCTAACTTGGATATATATTACCAAAATGCCCGAGGTCTTCGGACTAAGGGACCTGTATTTTTTTCCAATGTTTTAGCCTCTTGTTATTCGGCTGTTGTAATTACTGAGACCTGGCTGTCTAGCGAAGTTAACTCAGGTGACTTCTTTCCTAATAACTATTCTGTTTTTCGAAGTGACCGCCCTGAATCAGCTTCTAAACAAAAGGGAGGAGGAGTGCTCATTGCTATTGACAGTTCCGTGCAGTGCGTTCGGCGTTCCGACCTGGAAACCATCGAAGAATCTGTCTGGTTAGAGCTAACTTTAACTCGACATCAAAAACTCTTATTGGCAGCTTTCTATATTTCCCCTAATCTGCCTCCTCCTGCCTACGATGATGTACTACATTCTATTGAATATGTTATCACTTCTCATAGCAAGCACAAACTGCTCATTTTAGGGGATTTTAATACTCCAGGTATTAACTGGAATACCTTTACATATTCACACAACAATCATTATGTAGTTAGTAAGTGCAACCGGCTTTTAGATTTCATAGCTTTTAACACCTTGCAGCAACACAATTTAATTGAAAACTGTTGTGGTAATGTTCTTGACATTTGTTTATCTAATTTTGAAAATGTTCGTGTCTCGACATCTGACATCTCACTTACTCGCTGTGACAAATTTCATCCTCCAATTCTAATAACGGCTTCGGTTTCTGTCCCACCTTCTGCTAATTCAAATCGTGAGGGGAATTCCCCCCGTTTCGCTTATGCACTTGGCGACTATGTTGGTCTCTTCGGTTTTTTCTCTTCTGTCGACTGGTCCGTCTTAAACGAAATCAGCGATGTTGACGAACAAGTCAGTCGCTTCACTGAAATAGTTCTCAATGGTATGCGCCAGTACATACCTGTGCGCACTCCTACTCGTAGCAAGTTTCCGTTCTGGTTTTCCAAGGAACTTAGAACAGCGCTGAAACTTAAGGAGCGGGCCCACCATAAAGCGAAACGCCCTGGGCTGGATACATGGGCAGATGAATTTCGCCGCTTGCGTTCCCTTTGCAAACGCCTGTACAAGCGTGATCATGAGTCCTATCTTGAATATTTAGAGAATAGTGCCTCTAATCGTCCTACTGAATTCTGGAGATACGTTCGCAAACGCTCGAATAAATCTGATAGTCATATTCACTTAGTTGACTCTCATGGGAATGAAATTCGGAACGTCGCTGACGGCTTTGCTCAACACTTTTCCTCCGTGTACAAATCTCCACGTTGCGATTCCGTATGCCTTCCAGCTGGCGCACCTAATTCCGTTCTTCTTGACGAGAAGTTAGTAAGTGAGAGTCTTAAGTGTTTGAAACCATCTTTGTCCCCTGGACCTGATGGCATTCCAGCCGCCATAATAAAAGCCTTCAATAGTACCTTCGTCCCTGTTTTAACCACGATATTTAATAACTGTTTGAAAAATTCTGCCTTTCCCCGCGTGTGGAAAACGGCGCGTGTTTTCCCTGTCTTCAAATCAGGAAACAAATCTGATGTTTCGAACTACCGCCCCATTTCTCTTCTTTGTGCAACCTCTAAGCTTTTTGAATTAGCTTTGCACAAAGTACTTTCCTTCCACCTCAAACATGTAATCATACATAATCAGCATGGTTTCATAAAAGGTCGTTCTACTACAACTAACCTTGTGACTTTTATGACGTATACATCAGCTGAAGTCCTTCAGAGGAGTCAGGTAGACGCTGTGTACTGTGATTTGAGCAAAGCTTTCGACGTTGTTACTCACTCATTACTTCTTCAAAAGCTTCTGCTGCTTGAGATCGACGTTTCAATTGTAGCCCTCTTACGCAACTATCTTCTTGATCGGTCCTGCTTTGTCAGTGTAAATGGACAGACCTCATTTGTTTACACTCCAACCAGCGGAGTTCCTCAGGGCTCGGTATTAGGCCCGCTTCTGTTCTCTGTTTTTATCAATGACGTTTCCTCCGTGGTCAAAAACTCCTCGTTTCTCCTTTATGCGGACGATATAAAAATGTTCAAGGCAATACATACTCTTCATGATTGCTTGTCATTGCAATCGGACATATCCGCCTTCTCTGATTGGTGCTTGAAGAATGGGCTCACTCTCAATTCATCTAAAACCAAGGTTGTCTCATTTACGCGTAAAACGCACAGTCTTCTCTACTCTTATTCTGTGAATGGTAGGCCGCTGCCCAGGGTTGATGAAATTAATGACCTCGGCGTACTTTTCGACCGTAGCCTCAGCTTCTCCTCTCATACAAAACGCATTGCTCTACGGGCTATGCGTACACTCGGCTTCATCTGCAGGCTTTCGAGAGAGTTTCGATCCCAACTCCCTTTCTTAAAGCTCTACCTCTCCATATGCTTGCCGCTTTTGGAATATGCGTCTGTTGTTTGGAGCGGCACTTGCCAGTCGAACTGTGAAAAAATCGACAGAGTTCAGATAAAGTTTTTACGCATATTTCAACATCGGTTTTCTTGCAAAACTTCTAGCTCTCATCCCAGACGGAGTAACTCACTGCAGCTTCCTTCTCTTAGCTGCCGTCGCGTGAGGGCAGATATAATTTTCTTGTATAAACTTCTTCATGGTCACATTCTATGCCCTCAGCTCCTAGCGCGTATCCTTTTGCGTGTACCGCGAAAGAGCATAAGGGAATTCAGACCATTTCAAGTTTCTGCGCTCCTGCACTCCCTCTCCCCTCTGGACAGAATGCAAAAGTTGTTTAATTCTCTTTGTCCTCACCTTGATATATTCGAAAATTCTCTCCCTTCCTTTATATTGAATGTCCGTGACGTTCCACTTTGAGCACTCTTTTTCTCATACATAACTTCCCCTTTCATGCATTTTGTCTTTACTACACTTGTGCGTTTGCACCGGTATTATATTGTTTTTTTCTCTCCTTAATTGTACATCACGTGTACTTGTTTTCATTAATATTATTTCTTTAATACTGTGTACTCACGCCTGATTGTCTGTAACGCGTTCACTAATTACATTTCTTATTGTGTATGATTGTATTTCTAGCTTGTATTTCAGAGATCTCTTATTCGTTCATATTAGTATTGGCTTTATTCTTGTTTGTATTTTGATATATGCTGTACTTGGCTGTTATCGGTCGTTCTTGTGTTCATTCTCTTTGTTTATTGTTTTATTAGTTATTTATATGTCTGTTGCCTGTTCTAGCTGTTTTCATTTACCGCTGTTCTCGCTGTTTCCTTGTTCTCGCTTTTTTGTTTCATGCTTGCTGTCGCGCCTAGTTTATGTGTCTTTTTTTTTCTATCGCCTTGACTGCTGCATTACCTCCCCTGAGTGTCTTCCTTTGTAGTGAAATAAATGTACATTTTGTGCGTGTGAATGGTGTACCAGCACCAAGACCTTTGGGTTGTTCCTGGGCACCGAAAAAATAAAGATTGATTGATTATTATTATTATTATTATTATTATTATTATTATTATTATTATTATTATTATTATTATTATTATTATTATTATTATTATTATTATTATTATTATTATTATTGCACAACGCTGACACTGTATTTCAACAGGCGGCGCCCTGGATGCGGTTCCCCTGATACCCCGGATACCACTATCACCTTCGTCGAAGCTAACCGTACTGCCGCTTCTAGCGGCAATCACCAACTTCATCTGAAAACCTGGTTTCATCGTAAAACTACTTAAGCCAACGGACATTGCAGGATCCTCTGCAGTCGGTGGCGATTACGTTGCCCAACGCTGACGCTTTGTATTTCAACAGGTAGCGTGTCTTTTTCGTTGCCTGCATTCTTAATTTGAATTTGCTGCCGACTGCCCTCTGTGTACGCTCTGTACATGTTACAATGCCTAATGATACTACTGAATGTATTGCTTGCCACAAAGAAGTGCCCGATAATGGCAAGTTCATGACCTGTGCGAATTGTACGCTATCGTACCACTTAGGTCAGACATGTTCGGGAATTGCACCTAGTACCTTTAATACAATGGGCCCAGCAAAAAGGGACGTGTGGGTGTGTAAAACATGCAGAGCAGCAAAATAAAACACGCTGGTGGTTCCGCCTCTCAGGTAGATGCTTCTGAGGCTGATGAAGGTGCAGGCGAGGATTCAACTTTGCTTTTGGAGCTGCTCGAGATAAAAAAGAGTCTAGAATGTCTACCTGGGCTTAACAAGAAGGTTGATTCATTGCTCCTCTTAAAAGCCGAAGTTGTCAACTTAACCCGGTCAGAAAATGAGCTCGAGGACTCGGTGACTTTTATGGCAAAACAATATTATTCCATTCTCGATGAAATGAAGACCGCCAAGGAACAAGCAACGTCTAGAGATGCGGAGATCGCCGCCCTCCGAGCAACAGTTGAGGCACAAGCCGAACAGTTAGAGCACCTGCAGGTTGACATGAATGAGAGCGAGCAATACAGCCGCAACATGAACTTGGAAATCCATGGTCTCCCAGAAAAAGAGAATGAAAATCTGAAGGAAGTGCTTTGTGATATTGCTGAAAAATTACACCTTCAGAATTTTTCCCTGTCAGGGTTCACGCGGTTCATCGTCTGCCGGGCAAACGTGACTCTATTCCGAAGGTCCTTGTGCTCTTCACTGCAACTGCTGCCAGAAACAATATGTTCAATGCCCGAGGAAAGCTTCTACAACTCTGCGAAGCTAGTTCGCTTGAAAAGATATTTTTGAACGAAAACTTGACAAGACTAAATCGTGACCTATTCTGGCGTGCTTGGACTAGAGCAAAGCAAATGGAGTACAAGTTTGCCTGGGTGAAGCGTGGCAAGATTATTGTGAAAAAGAGTGAAGGATCGTCTCTTCTTCGAATAATCAGACATGCAGACTTTGACAACATTTTGTAGCTATCATGGCTAACACGTGCTACCAGCTACCACACTTCCAGTCGTTCAAAGACACTTTTAGTGTGAGCGTTGATAACGATTTCACTATTGTAAATACAAATATCAGGAGCCTTCGCAAATTCTGGGAGGAATTCAAGCTCGTCGCTACGTCAGGAATAGGATTCGTCCATGTATTTGTGCTGACAGAAATTAATACTTCAGATGCTTGCTTGCGTACATTTTCAGTGCCGGGCTATCAAAGTCGTTTTGTGACAAGGCCTCATCGTCGAGGTGGTGGAATCGCAATCTTTGTAAGTGATAAATTTGATGTTTCATCAATGGACGTGAACTTCGTGCATGCGGAATGTTTAGCGTTGAAGATAACTTGCGGCACCCGGTGTTTAAGTTTGTTGGCTGTATATCGGCCGCCATGCGCTAGTACCGCCCGATTTCTGCTAGAACACGAAGAAATATGGCACCTCTGGAATTCCGTGGAAGAAGAATGTTTAGTGGGCGACTTAAACATAAATACACTGTGCCCTACAATGGGCACCGTTTCCGATTACTTGTCTGTCCTGTCCTCATTTGGTTTAATAAATACGACCACAGTTCCTACTCGTGAAGAAATGGTTAACGATCATCTAACTAGTTCATGTATGGACCACATTGTGTTACGTGCTCCTAACTACTGTTTGCCTCCTGTGTTTTATTACAGCGCTTCGCGGATCACTACCTGGTTGCTTGTGATTCGTCTCCATCTTTTCCTTTAACAAATCCTTCACGAAACGCTGTTCCAAATAACCTCACCTATATTACAATAGCTGACCATAGAGTCTTAGATAGCTTAATTAGCAATTTTAACTGGTTAGCAATAACTGAGTCTAATTCACCGGAGAAGGTCTACAGTATCTTCTGCGACCAAATAAGGAAGTTTGACAATAATTCTAAACGCGTCGTAATAAAAAACCGCCGAAGAGAATATAACTGGTTGACCCCTGACGTAATGCATGCCATTTCATACAGAGACATACTTTGGAGACGGTGTAAACGGGTACCAAAAAACCAAGCATTACGGCTGGAGTATAAATCCGCAAGAAATAGGGTGGTCGCTCTGCTATGGTCCACGAAGAGCCAGTACTTTTTTCAAGAATTTCGCCAGTCGTCAAGGAATGCTGCTAAAACGTGGTCACTGATAAACCACCTTCAGGGCAGAAATTCTGCAAGTACGTCCCCGCTTTCCTTCTTTCCGGGAGATTGCATCGAAGTCGCAGATAGTTTTAATCGTTTTTTTCACACTGGCCTCAGAGAAAGATCTTCCAGTCAGACATACCAATACACGTTGAAAGAATCAAACTCTGCGTCCGCTTTTCCAGCCAGCATTACAAAACAAGAACTGCGTGATATAATCTTTAGCTTCAAGCGAAATAAACCTCCTGGTATTGATGGCTTGTCAGCAAATTTGCTCCAAAGAAACTTCGAGGCATTGTCTGACGTTCTGATTTTCGTGCTGAATGGGTTTCTGCGCACTGCATTTTTCCCGGATTAACTTAAAACTGCATTAGTTAAACCGCTATTTAAACGAGGACAAAAAGACATGAAAAACTATCGACCCATCTCGATCTTGCCTATACTTTCCCACATAATCGAGAAATTTATTTTGAGATCCATGTCATCCTTTGTTGAAAAATTTTTCATTTTGTCAACCCCCCAGTTTGGTTTTGTTCCCGGTCGTGGTACTGTAGCTCTTCTGGAAGAGTTCTCCGATGAACTTTTTTCATCTTTCGATCAAAATATGTTTAGTGTTGCTTTATTTTTAGACATTTCTAAAGCTTTTGAAACAGTTCATCACGGTATTTTATTCGAAAAACTATACTCCATAGGCTTCAGAGGTCCATTTTACGATGTACTCAAGAATTACTTTTCCGGTCGTTCACAAGTTGTTGTTTTAGACGGGATGACAAATGTTAGTCAACTTCCATTGAAGGCCGGGGTTCCACAGGGCTCCATATCATCACCTCTTCTGTTCAATTTGTTCGTTAAGGACTTATCTCAGGTTATATCCAAAGGCATAATATTTCAATACGCCGACGACACTTTTGCTTTCCAAGCACTTCTCTTGCAACATGGCCATTACTAATCTCCAGAATAATATACAAAAAACAATGACTTGGTTCACTAATAACTGCTTGGAGGTTAACCCGATTAAAACAAAACTCGTTTGCTTCAGATCCCCGTTCAAACTAGCAGCTATGGATGCGCCGGATTTTCTACATGTTCACGGCTGTTTTCCCTGCTGGTGCGTGCCGGTCGCCTATGTGAATTCGGTAAAATACTTGGGAGTCTTCTTCGACAGTGATATGTCTTGGCACAGCCAGCTATCACATGTCTGTGATAAGCTTCGGAGCGCGGCCTGGTTGTTTTTTCATATAAAATTCATTGTTCCTTTTCACATAAAAAAAATATTGCGCATGCTCTGGTGTACATTGTTCTCCGAGATGGGATTACTGTTTTTGCTTTTTGCTCCGCAAGATGGAGAAACAGAGTTGACACTTTATTAAGAAACATACTAAGAAACATAGCCTATAACGCCCCCTTCTCTGTGCCTGATAATATTTTCACAGCCCTTAGTCTTCCATGCTTTCGAACACTCTTTCTACAGACTGTAGTGGTACGACATTTCTGGGACAGCGATTTCAAAACACGAAATACAGCTTCCCGACGCCTGCGTAGTTCCATTCGTTTTAAGGTGCCGCGCTCCTCAACAAGGTTTGGGGAATCCAGGCGTTGTGTTTATGTTCCCCAAACTTTTAATGACTTGCCAGAGGAAGTGTTTCCCGCAACATCAAAAAAAACTGCTCAAAATCATGGTTCACTCATTGTAACACGTTGTCTATATGTCTGAAAAATGTTCATGATCAGTCACGAATTGTTAAACTACTGTTGTCTTAACTTAGGTACCTTGCAGTTTATTTTCATTAATTGTTCATGTTACTTTTCCTAACCTTTTGCACCTTGGTCACCATTCATTTCGTGTTAGTATTGTGTTGATATTATGTTCATATTTTATGTTTATATTGCACGTTCGTCGGCCGACTTTGCGGGGCCAAGTCCCTCAAGCCACTAGAGGCTTTGACAGGCCCGTTTCATTGCCCTGTAGAGCTTATGTGCAATAAAAGATTTATTATTAATATTATTATTATCACCATCATCATCATCACCATCTCTGAAAGCTTCCACGAGGACGTGGAATCTGCAAAATGAAGAAAGAAAAACCCCAGTACACTGTACTGATGGGTGACTTCAATTCAAAGGCAGGCAAGAAGCAGGCTGGAGACCTGGCGATATGCGACTACGGCATAAGCTCCAGGATCAGTGAGAGTTATTATTAGAAATCGCAGAGGGAAATAATTTCCGGATCGCGGATACTTTCTTCTCCAAGCGTGAGAACATGAAATGGAAGTCGATGAGCCGGAATGGGGAAAAACAAATGAAATAGACTTTATACAGTGCACGCACCCAGCATCGTGCAGGATGTGAAGCTCCCCAGAAAGGTGCGTTACTGCGGCCACACAATAGTAAGGTCTCGAATTAGCTAGGACTTTAAGAGGGAATGGAAGAAACTAGTGAAGGGGAAGCCCATTAACGAGTTAGCAGTAGGAGTGAAAGTAACGGATTTAAAGATATCGCATGTGAACAGATATTTGGGTTTAACAGCGAATGTTCAAACAATGAACCATGATTTCAGAGCGATCATTACGGAGTTCGCAAGAGAAGTAGGCGGTAGGAGCGTTCGACAGTTTACTGAGAAGCTATTTCAGAACACGAAGGTTCTGATCAAGAAACACCAAAATATGATGGCATCAAACGCTACAGACAGACCAGAACTGCCACAGCTATAAAAGTACTTTTCTAGGTGCAAGGCAGCCGACATAAAGAAGTTTAATATAGAGAATATCGAGCGGGCTGTAAAGGCCGGAGGTAGCCTAAAAGCGGTGAAGAGGAAACAAGGCATAGGTAGAAACCAGATAAATGCGTTTAAAGGGAAGGAGGGCTCTGTCATTAGCAATATGTAAATGATAGTTAAAGTAGCCGAAGAGTTTTGCGCAACTCTATGCAGCAGCCGATGTAATCAGAACGTTGATGAAACAGGCAGTAGCGAAGAGTAATAGACATTCCTCCAGTAACAAAACAGGTAGTAAAGAAAGCTTTAGGAGTAATGCAAAGGGGGAAAGCAACTGGTAAGGATCACGTAGGAGCATATTTTCGCCTCAAAAATCCTATTTTTGAAAATTACTTCCTCCTTTGTCTTCCTTCTTTGTAGCACCCTGTATTAGCTTTCATTGATTACGATCAAGCATTTTACTGAGTGAAAGCCTAAGCAGTCATGTAGGCATTGCGGAATGGAGGTGTAGAAGAATCATAAGTGAAAATACTGGAAAATATGTACAACGACTCCATATCTATGATAGTCCTCCATAAAGTCGGGATTAAAATTTCAATAAGGAAGGGTGTCACGCAAGAGGACACGATCTCGCCAATTCTATTCACTCCTTATTTACAGGAGGTGTTCCGAGGCCTATCTTTGGAACAGTTGTAGATAAGAGCTAATTCCCTTGCTAAGTCGCTCAGTAGAGGAACTGCAGAGCGTGTTCAATTCGTTAGAAAGTCAGACCACAACGGTGGGACTAAAATTAACATGCATAAATCCAGAGTAATGTTAAATAGTCTCGCAAGGGTACTGTTGTTCACAGTGGTAGCAAGGTTGTTGAAGTGGTAAGCAAATACGTCCAATTTGGGGAGGTGTACTAACCGCTGATCCGGATCATGAGAGCAAAGTAACTACAAGAGTAAGAATAGGCTGAAGCGCGTAGCAGAAATGTGGAGGCTAACGCAAAGAAAAACATTTAGGCGTACCGTTAAGCCACCGGAAGTGGGCAGAGTGGGTGAGGAAACAAACGCGGGTTAATAACATCCTAGTCGAATTCAAGAGGAATAAATGGGCTTGGGCTGGGCATGTTCTGCAAAAGCAAAATAACCGCTGGTGCTTATGCGTAACGGAGTGGATTCCAAGAGAAGGCAAGCCAAGCGTAGCAGGGTGCGGCGAAAAGTTAGCAGGGCGGATGAGGTTAAGAGGTTTGCGGCGATACGGTTGTCGCTGCTGACAAAGAAGATGGTAACTGGAGAGACATGAGAGAGGCCTCTGCCTTTTAGGGGGCGTAGTCATGCTGATGATGATAGACAGAAACTTCCCTGATGACACCCTGGCTCTGGCAGCCTAGCTAATGCAATACCTTTCATAAGTGTATAAGTAAAAAAACCATCAACTCGCCTTCATGCTCTTAGCGGTGCACAACCTCTCGCTGAGCAGCATCTAACTCAGCGGGTTTCTCC
This sequence comes from Amblyomma americanum, assembly GCA_030143305.2. NCBI lineage: Eukaryota > Metazoa > Arthropoda > Arachnida > Ixodida > Ixodidae > Amblyomma > Amblyomma americanum. Next base: position 47,295 of record JARKHS020031325.1, on the reverse strand, counting down.
CGTAGCAGCTCACCTGATAATTCTTCTCAACGAATGTCCGGACCCCGTAGAGTATCTGTTACGGGTCCAATTGGACTTATTTTTGGAAATGTGGCGGAGAGTTTGAAGGATGCTTCACTCCCGCCATCGGTTGGCCCGGTATTGCACTACCTCCGGGATCGACCTTGTCTTTAGCGCGTCTTTACAATCCTGTCTTTCTATCCCATCTTTCAACTCTCCTACTATCTACACGTGGTAGCGATTGTGGCTCGGCTAGAGCCAGTGAGCAGGCCTGTGAACTTTACTTTTCTTTCTTCCTGGCAACAACAGAAAGACAGACTTCTCACCGGACCTCATTAGTTAGAATGCTTCCGACCCGAGTGTGGGTGGAAGCCCCTTCGTCATTTTGTTCGCTCTTTGTTAACGCACTTCGGAGCACTTGACAAGAGGATACAAAATTTTCTGGTTCCACATAGCGAAAGTAACGACATATTATGCTACCATCAACGGGTCTTTCATGCCGCCCGTGTGCTTCGCTTTTGCTACCGAAGCTGTTTTGGGCTAAATCTCTTTTAGGCAGCGGAATGCAAGATGGCCTGGCTCCTCGCCGCGAATGCATCAGAGTACACCCTTCTCCCTATCCTGGATTTTCTCGCTCTAACCTATTGTGATTAAAAACCCTAGATTACTGTTAACTTCCAGCCCTTGCCTCAACCCTCTCGAATTTTACCAATTCTTCGTGGAGCCTTTGGATTTTACTCTCCTTCTCTCAACATCTCAGCTCGAGGTCCTTCTCCTGAATTTAAAATACCCGATCACATTACATCTCCTTCAGCTGGCCCTCTTTCCTCAGATGCGTTTCTTCCCATACAAGCTGTGAGCTTCCAATGAACTTCTCCTCGTCAATTCAGCTAAATAGTATCGCCTGTACGATGTGCGGTTTGCGAATTGCACTGCCTAGTTACGCTCGCACTTCCTCACTATCTAGCACGAGGTCTGGTTTTCACAAAGAACTGCGGTCCATGTAGTGCTCAGAGACTCGACCCATCTCCTGTTACTTTTTTACAATCGGTACAACTGCCAGGATTTGCACCTCTAATAAAACCCGACAAATATACTCCGACAGTTTACGTGTTTTTGTAGTGCGCCACACGTTGTAGAGTAAGGGACGACGTCGGGAGCAATACGACGGGCAAAACAGTCAAGCGTTCTTAGATATCTTCTCAGTTTCCTGTCTTTTTCCTTCAATGAGCGGGCCTCTTTTTTGCGCGCCGCCTTCGGGTTATCTCACTAAAGCCGACTGGTCCAAATGCTCTTCAATAGATGCCTTTTTTTTCTTTTATTCACTTATTTACTTCGACCACCAAGCGCTGAGTGCTAATGAAAAGTGTCCTGCGAGGGTATCTCCTGTCTGGGCCGGATCCTCGCCGAGATGCCAGTGCTGGCAGCCAGGAAGGACGACTTCAAGGGCGCCAGCACAGAGGGTAACGCTGCTATCGCAGGAATCGTGTGGCGCAACCGCAGCTCTGTACATGATCATGCTTCGGCGGACTCCAAAAGAGGAGAGCATAAAGGGTCGCCTCCCCTCCCTCCTCCTATGCGTCCGGCCACTGTGCGTCGCGGCGTGCACTGTTTATTTGCTCGCATCGTATTGATATTACGGCAGCGGTGGATACGTCCCCGGCCCAGATCAGAAGGGGAAGGAAAGGTGGTTCTATCGTAGGTGGCGTTCCCGGCCCCTTGCCAGGCGTCGACTAATTGAGGCGTTTGCGAGCGAACGTACGCGTGGTGAAAGCAGGGTCACGCGACCATGAACATCGCTTGCAGTGTTTTTGCGCTGCACGGCAGTTTCATGGCCTTCGATACCACTACACTCAGCACCATTGGGCTTTCTTCTTTGGGGGCATGTAAAAATTGAGGTGCTTTAGAAAACTTCCACAAGCCTACGGGATCTGGACAGGGTCCGCAATTATTAAACGCGAAATGGAAATTACGTGGTGACAAGGAAATTCATGAACGTCAACAAGAGAAGTATATTCCATATATTCACTTGCTAGCGTAGTGCAAAAGACGGCGTAGAGATATAGTGACCATAGCACTGGCCAGTGTTGAAGACGAGACAAGTTCAGAATTTTGCGTTCTGAGAGTGCAGTAAAAAATTGTGCCCATATGTGTATCTTAATGCAAGGCAACCATTTTGAGCATTTCATGTGAGCCTCTCACTGTACCTCCTGAAAAAAAGTAGGCCCACGATTGAGATCATACGATATGGTTTGTTGGCGTTTTTCTAAATCCATGCCTAAAATGTGTAGTAGGTAACATATCAAACGCTTTTCAAGGGCCGCATTTTGGCATGGTACGCTTTCCCAACCAGTTGGCTTCGGCTCGCGCTATTGTCGCCATACAGACAACGTGCCGGCGAGTGCCGCGAGCTGAAGCCACCTTGTTCGGAAAGAAAACCAGGTAAGAATGCGGCCCCAGAATGAGCGTTTCAAAAAAGTAATTTAGGATAACTAACGGTGTAGGCAGTTAAATTCAAACCATAGAGTTTCTCCATATTATCTAGAGCTAAAAAGGCGGCGCTGCACTTTATCCCAAAAGGGTACAAACTTGGGAGAGTCGGAAACGGTGTTCCACGATATGTGAGTGTAGCGCAAAACGGGACGAGGGACAAAAAAACACGTACACAATTTAGGCGCTAGCGCCTCTGTTGTGTGCGTCTTTGTTCTTTGCCCCACTTTGCGCTACACTCACATACCACGGAGTACTTTATCCCCCATGGAGAGGTACAGGAATGCCGGAAAGATGAATTTTCGTATTTGGCTTGACTATTGCTGAGTATAAAGAGTGGATTCAGTTAAATCAATGCTACTCTTCTCAAAGCAAACCATAAAGGAATGCTGTGAAAATTTCCATACCAGCCTAACAATTTTGTCGAATTTATTGGCGCACTGAAACTTGCAATGTCAAAATAAATTCATCTGCCGAGCAGGGTATTCAGAAGTATTAGCAGAAGCGCATTTTTATTCATATAGCCTTTCATGGTCTGGACCTGTTGCTTTCATTTGCATACATGTATTTCTAAATACTTCAGCTACTTCGCTGCTCGCGGTCAGCTGTTATTCCCTTTCCAGAGTGCTGAACGTTATTTTTAATTCATCTTTATCATCATCGTTTCACTTTAAATGCTTAGGTTCAGTTGTTTGATAACACTATAAAACAAAAACTGACAAACAAATGAGGCTTCTAGAGAGGCATGATCAGATTGTGCGACCCGCCTTACGACCCCAACCTCGTCTTTGCCTCGAGTCCTCACTCTGGATGACACCACCCTCCTTTTAACAAGAAAGGAACACCTCCGGCGCCACACACGTGCTCTAATCCCTCCGTGTGCGGTAACCCTCCCCCGTGGTCTTACCCGTGCAGAGGAGGTTGCGCTTCGGAGGAAACGGGTCGGGGTTGCCCTAACTCCAGCTGTGACACGCAAGTGACCGCATTTCAAAGATTTATATCCCCGCCCCGGGTGTCCAGTCTGCAAGAACAGAGACGGTGAGGCGGATATCCACCACCTGTTGTGGGACAGCCCGGCGCTGAAGCCGACGAGAATTTGGCACCTGGCGGCAGTGGGACTCTCACCGGACAATCCGGATTCCTATAGTGCCTGGACACAGGATCCATATCATCGTTCACTTCTTGATTTTATCAAATCAGCCCACCTTTATTCAATTATTTAAGCATCTTACTCATATCTCACTTCATAGTTTTATGCCCTGAGGCGAAAAACATCGCTTCAAAAAATATGATCAGATTCCATCGAATAAAAAGGAAGTAACGCTCTGTCGACGGGAAAAAAAGGGAGGTCGCCCTGCGGAATTATTGTTCAGAAAAAGCAAGGTACACGGCTTAAAGTGAACATGTGGGTGCTGAGCATCAGGGGCAAGCACACAAGAAACAGGGAGGAGGTCGAACCCTCGTATTCATAAAGCAGCCTTTTCCTTAGCTTTCGTCTCCAGACCATTTTCAGCACTTCAGACTGGTCCTTGCACTGTCCTTAAGAAATCTAACCTTAATTTAAGAAAACTGACCCGAAACGTTAAGGTTGGGGCCGACAGTTTTTCAACATGGCGACCTACGATGATATGGATGAGGACCTGATCGAGTTCCTAGAGTTCTACGCCCGCGTAGAAGTAAAGCAGGAGAGAGCGTGTGTGTATACGCGCCACTGGCCAGACGAATCATAAGGGACCGCCAGAATGTAATGGAAGTGTTTGCCGAGTTCGTGTTCACCTGCCGCCACCGCTTTTCGAAGCCAGTTGTGATACGCCTGCTGGAAATGGTGCCCTTCTATGCCAGCGCCGACAAACGCGGCAGTACCCTCTCGCCGCTCCACCAACTTCTGGTCGCGCTCCGGTTCTGCGGGGCAGGGTGCTTCCAAATCGTAACCGGCGAACTAGTTATCATTTGCCAGCCCACCGTATCGCGGATCATCGGACGTGTCGTGCTCGAGCATAATGACAAGGCTGGTTTAAACTGACTGGGTTTATTCGAGACCTTACATCGCAGCCACCGCGACATTCGTCTTCTGCGTATCGGCGTCGGTCCAGTCTGATGCGCGCGCATGAGGTGCCATTTGTCAGTACTGCCGCTAACCACAACCTCCCTTCTTTTTAGGAGAGTTGTTCGGCTACAGGTCCAGGCGACTTGGCGGTTTGACACACGTCCGCTTCTTCTCGTGACCGTCCCAGGTTGCAGAGCCTGGAGATGACTGCTGGTGCGACGAATTATCCCACTTGTGGTTTGTACCAGATAATAACGCGGAGAGGTAGCTGGTGCAATAGTCTCTCTTGAAGCCGTGCTGTAGAGGATGCGGACAGCTGGGCTCGGCAGTAGACGTTCTCTTTCACAAAGACGCTATGCCTGCGGTCGTAATCGATGTGTTGTTTTTGCCCTATACACCTGGCTTCTGTTCCGATACGGGCGAGTACTCCAACGCGGTTGGAAATCCGTTTACACAGTTGGCGGGTCGGTTCTCACGCGGCGTCCCATGAGACGCTCAGCTGGAGAGTACCCTTGGCGAACTGGCAAGCCACGGTGAGCTAACAACGCTTTTCTTAATGTTGAGTGATTCCCTCAGGAGCCGTTTTGCACATCTGTACGGTTCTCTCGGCGGCCTCGTTGCTTTAGGGATACTACGGGCTGCTTGTGATGTGCTGTATTCTCGATTCTCATGTAAACAACTTGAATTTAATACAGGTGAACTGGGGCCAATTATCCGATCGGATGACTGCAGATGCCGCAAATCGAGCAAAATGCGTGATGTGGGTCGCCATCCTTTTCAGCTTCTTCAACTCGAAGAACATTAAGAAGCAGTTTACCACTACAAGGTAGTTCTCTGCTTTTTCATTGAAAACACCCATTCCAACCACCTTCTATGGATAACTGGGCAGCGGAGTGTCCAGTAGTGGTTCGACACCAGGCTTTTGATACCCTTGACCCACTGGGCAATGGAGACGTAGTTCTGAATGTGTTGACCAATGCTAGGCCACCCCACAGATTGGGTGGCACGAGCACTGCATCTGCCTATTCCTTGGTGCCCAGTGTGCAGGCGTTCAAGCACTTCACTTTGCAAACTCGTTGGGATAAATATGTAGTTTTCCTTGAGGAGCAGACCCAGCACAGATGCGAGCTCATGAAAAACAGTGACATACTGCTATATTTAATATGGCAGTGGCTCTTCTTTAGGCCAAGACGTCGAACAGTAGATTTTAACTGTAACTATCGTGGGGCCCTGGCCCTGTGCTGCCTTGACCCTTTGAAGCATGTCAGCGGATGCAGGAAGTAGTTCTGTCGTGAGTAATTCATACTCCAGGACTACTGCATCGAGACATTTGGATGGTTGGCGTCCCTGTCTGCAAATGGTCTGCGTGACAAGACATCAGCTGTGTGGATCTCTCTTCCATGGTGTGGGAGATTGTTCAGTCATACTCAGTAGTCTCATTATCAGGCACTGCAAGCGTGGAGAGAGTTCATCCAATCGTCTGGACGACAGTAGTCACACCAAGGGCACATGGTTCGTTTCTACAAGAAATTGTAACCCAAGCAGATATAGACGGCAATCCTCACAGGCCGGCGTGGATGCTGCTACGGCCTGTTTTTTAATCTGCGCACACCGTTGTTCGGTTTCGGAGAGGGATCGGTAGGCGTATGCGACAGGTAGGCGTCGTCCCGACACCTCTCGTAGGAGGACCGCCCCTAGGCCGTAATAAGAAGCGTTAGCTTACAGCGTTAGTGGGCTGTGGGGATCGTAGTGTGCCAGTACTGGTGGTCTCGTAAGGGCTGTTTTAATGGCATCAAAACTATCTTGCTCTGCCTTGCCCCAATACCCGTCGACGTCAAGATGAAGCAGATCCCGAAGCGATTTCGTCAGCTCTGATAGCTTAGGAAGAAACTTCGCAAGGTGCTGGGCTATTCCGAGATATGACCTCACTTCCGTTACATCGGTGGGTGGTGGCAATTGAATAAGAGCTCTGACTTCAGGATCAGCTCATATGCCATCAGCCGTGACGATGTGTCTTAAGAATTTGATTTCTTGTTTGTTTACTGAACTCACACTTCTGCTTGTTTAAAATTATACCAGCATCTCGAAGATGCTGGATTACTTTCTGTAAGTGCAATTCTTGTAGTTCGTGCGTTCTTTCAAACTCTGTTATGTCATCCTGAAGACAATGTTGACCCTCCGGACCCTTCAGCACTTCTACCATCTCTCTCTGAAAGGATTCAGGTGCCATCAATACGTCGAAAAGCAACCGCAGAAATTCAAAACTTCCGAATGGCGTCAGGAAGGTAGTGTACTTCTGCAAATCGTGTGCTAGTGGAGCTTGCCAGTAGCCTGCGTTGGCATCTACTTACCTTGCAGAACCACTTGGCTCCATCGAGTTTTGCCAGGCACTCATCACAGTAGGCATCAAAACTCTTTTCCTAAGGATGCATCGGTTTAGACCATTGTAGTCGACACAAATTCTCAGATCCAACCCCGCTAACGCAAAGGAAGCAGTTATTGTATTAGCTGTAGCATCTAACCCTAACGCCGTTGTGCTCACTGATTCCCAGCACGCCTGTCGCCGCTGCAATAACAGATTAATTCACAGGTAAGGGTTGTCATTGCTGATTAAGCATGCTCACAGCCAAGCCTCAGTCATCTGGATTCCCGGCCACCTGGAAATACCAGGAGGAAACGAAGCCACTCACAGACATGCCAGAGCTCTTCTACACAGGGCATCTCCCCCTGATGACCACGAAGGGTTCTGCAACCGAATAGCTTTAGGAGTGTATGCTGACAATCTCGCACCATACAGAACAACCAGAAAGGAGTACCCAACACCAACTAAGTCTCTCTATAAGTTACAAGAGAACACCCTTAGGAGACAACAAACCAACACATACCCAAAGCCAGCTAAGTTACACCAGTGGTACCCTGCACTATACTCTCCTCAGTGCCCGCACTGTAGAGAGGTAGCTAACCTCTAACACATGGTGTGGGCATGCCAATTTATTCCAATGGTTGACATCATTCCAAACCTCTCAGAGGAGCACTGGGAGGTTATTCTGCTCAATGATGATCCTGACCGTCAGCATTGGTTGGTGGGGAGGGCCAGCGCAGCAGCAATAACCATTTAACTGCCGGACTAGGCGGCCCACCCACATGTTCTACGAATATTGAGTAAATAAAGATGTTTTCAGTCAATCAATCAATCCATGAGCTCTCCACCCTTCTTTCTTCCTGCTACCATTAGTGCACACCATTCTATGGCTTAGTCTATCTTTTCAATGACTCCGAGGCTCTCCATGCGTTCTAGTTATTGTTTAACACTTGGCAGTTATGCCCTAAGGCTCTGAGCCGGGCTGCAGAGTTATCTTGTACTCAGTACGGATAAGTCCTAGGCCTGAGGGTAGCCATGAGTGCTTAGTCAGGAAGTCTTCTGCGTTTCTGTCTTATGGATCTGTGACCGCCAGAAGATTTGGTGAACATTCAGGAACTTGATTGCCGTTATTCTCAGAGGTCCCCAGTGTAATTTAAGCACCACAATCACTTGTTGCTGGGTGGACTCTCCATTCAACTCTATGTTACCATCAAGTTGTCCCGCGGTTGAAATCTTGACTGGTCTATATCCTAAAAGATTATTGTTATGTTACTACAAAGTTCTCATGTGCGCTTTCTTATAGACATTAACGGAAATAGCCGTCACGTCAGCCCCTGTATCCACTTGGAAATTACTGACTGGCAGTTCACTGTCGCTGTGATGATCCATGGTTCCAAACCAGCTTTGTGTGTGACTTCTCCCAAGTGTACCTCTACGAGTGTGGCTTGGTGGGTCTTCGCCCCTGTAATCTTCGTGGACAAGCACACAGAGGCAAAGTGTCCCTTTCCGCCACACTTCCAGCACGTTTTATCAGCGGCTGCACAGTTAGCGTGGCAGTGCGGACGCATTCCTGAGCCGCACCACTTGCAATTGCCGGTTACACCACTTTCATTTGGACTGCCGCGTAACGGGCGCCTCTTATATTTTACTCGGTGTGCGGAATCGTGGACATTTTTCAGAGCACCAACATCTAACTGAACTTCAAGTCGCAGTTCCTTCTGGTGAAGTTGGACCGTCTAGGATTTGAGCGCTGCCAATATCGCCGTCTCCAGGGTCAGTTCTGCATTTAGTTGCAACTTCTCGCTCGGGCTCACGTCGATCAGTCCAACAACTGACGATCGCGAATGAGCTCTTCCTTCAAGCTGCCGTACTCGCATGATTTGGCCAGCTGTAAAAATCCGTGACAAAGGTGTCGACGGTTTTATGAGATTCCTGCCTTGATCTTATGAACTCGGCGCTTTCATAAGTCACATTCGTTTAAGGTATCAAGTGTTCCGTCAATGCGCGGATGACGGCGTTGTAGTATTTCTTCCGAGCGTCCGTAAGTCTCAACGAAACGAACACGTCTTCTGCTTCTCGACCCATGGCGTAGATCAGCGCTTTGATCTGTGTTTCGCCATCCTGCTTCTTTAAACCCGAGATGACGCGCTAACGCACCCATCTTGTGAATCAATACATCTAGTCCTCTGGTCGTCGGAAATCAAGTTTCTCAGGGAGTTAAACCTGAAACGGATTCAACAGCGGAAGCAGCTTAGGTACCGACGCTGGTACAGTTCTTGCTGCATGTGCAGGATCCGGCATTGCCATAGCGCTTTAGCGCGTTCCTGTCAACGCCGTCAAGCTAGGGTTAGCTCCGCAGTGACCACTGCGACGCAGTTTCTCTATGCGACTACTTTGCAGTATCAAACACCCATCTTGACCAGCTTGGAGCCGTTCACCACACGCGCTGCCGCCTTGTGTCCGAGTATAAAGGCGCGGCGGGATTTAAACTCACTTGGTTTATTCGAGATTTTTACATCGCAGCCACCATGACAACGTCTTCTGCGTATCGGCGTCTGTCGAGTCTGATGCACGCTCCCGCTGCGCGCATATGTGGCGCCATCTTTCACTCCTGTCACTCAGCACAGGACGGGTGTCACAAACGATCGCCGCCAACCCTCTTCGCTCCTCTCGTTGAACTACTCAGTTCTGGGCAAGGACCAACGGTAGTGCTTGCATTCTACGGAATCGCAAGTTTCCCCGGCGTGACACGGTTTATTGTTTGTACACACGTGACGATCAAGAGCCCGGGAGACAAAAATGCCAAAGTTTTCAGGAACAGGGAAGGATATTTCCTTCACAATGGGCAGGCAAGTGCACATCACAAATTGCATGCATTTACTATGAGGTTAACTGTGCTGAGCCCCGCCGCGGTGTTTTAGTGGTTAGGGCGCTCGACTGCAGAGTCTGAAGATGCAGGTTTGATCCTGGCGACATTCGGGCCATAGCGAAGTTGTGCGACCGGAGGCAGCGTTAGCCACGCCTACGAGCACGCGTTGCACAGGGGTGCGCCTTTTCGGTTATCTCTGTTCGCCGTACACGGGTGGGAGCTGCGACTAGAGAGAACTTAACTGTTGCGCCGTTGTAAAACATCCTGTACAACGCTTTTGAAGCGAAAGCTTCACCACGCTAGGTAAAGCCGATTTCGCCCCCTGCTTGCTGTTATTTTTTATGTTGTTTGCTAGAAAGAAAGCCAGAAATTTTTTTATTGGACTACCCAAGTGCGCATCGTACGAATGCATTAAAGACACCGCGCCCTAGTGCTAATGAAACTAGAGCGGCCGGGAGGATGGCAGTGTTCACGCCTTCCTGGTGTTTTGTGACCAACAAACGTGGGCTGTTCCCCGTACGAAAGGCAGCGTTAGAACCGGTCTATCGCCCATAGGAAGTTTTCGCCGACGCAGCACATACTTTTGTCTTCGTTCCCTTCGTAATTAGCGCTTTATGCGGCTTTCAGCAGGCCCATACATCGGGCTAACCGCTTGCCCCGTTTCGACTGTCACGCTCCGTGGATGCTTGACCCCCGTTCTGAGGACCAGACCGACGGTCGGAAAGCGGAGGTAGACGTTCCAAGAAGGGGTACCGTAATCGCCGTGCGGTACGCTATACACTGCCCGTTCTGGTTAGCAGGGCGTGCAGCCTGGGCGTGCAGCTTCCATTCCTCGAAGGAGCCCGTAACAAGAGCCTCGTCAGCAGCCGTGTCGCATGGCGGATGCAACCGGCTGTGAGGACTGCGATACGCGGTCGACATGGACGCGTTTTCTCGAAGGCACCTTGTAGTGAACGGACTGAGGGGCTCGGCACTGTTTGCGGTCTGGAAGAAGGCTGTACCGTGTCATTTTATTGATTTCGTGCGTTTTTTTTCAGCGATATCGCAGTACATGCGCCAGCTGCAATCGAACAGTGGACGGTAGACAGACCTGCTTGGTCGAATCCTGCGGCTGATGGCCAGTGATTCAAGAGTTGGAGCCAGAGGACGCGAAATTGAGATTTCGAGGAAAGAAGCCGAGGATATGTTGAGAGTTTTGTTGCTGGAGCTGGTCTGAGTTTGGTTTCCTGCCCCATCGGTTCTTAAGAATGGCGGTCGCTCCCTTGCAGACAGCTCAGGCGTTCCTGTTCTACTTCTAAACTCTGTGCCTTTCAAATCTTTTCTACATTTGCATTGTAAATAAGTTTTTGTCTGTAAAAGGTAAAGTCCCTTCCGTCCTAAGGAGAGTTCTCTTCGGCGCCCAAGGTATACCACACTGACAGAGAATAACTCTCGTGCAATGGATCCACTGCCTGGACATACAACCGGTTCATGTCAGCCTCGGGTTGGCGTAGAAGGAATAAAGCAAAATAACCTACACACGAGCTTCTTTCAATCTTTTCAATGGTTATCAAGGACTCATTACAGGAGAACGTGCAGGTCTGGGTACTGTCGAATGGGAGGTAACTTATGTACCGGGTCCACGCTGGTGTAAAAGTCAGAGTGCGCTCTGGCTCTCCATGCGCACTGTAGGGATGCTGGTTTCGTGAAGACGGCGAAGAATCACATAGGCGATTGTTTTTGTCTCAGCTAGGTTGGCGTTGGGAACGCTGTTGTGGTGACGAATTTTCTGGTGATGGGGACCCACAGACGAAGCAACAACCTCGCTGTCGGAGAATATCGAGTGTCTGATGTATCTGTCAAAGATATGATCATTGAGGTGACAAGCTCTAGCTTCTTGGCTTGTGGCACGCCTATCCGGCGCTATGCTTTGGTGTACTGTAACCTCCCTGCGTTTCCTTTTCATTCTCTCTCTCTCTTGGTGTACTGTAAGGAGATCGGAGGCAAGCGGCAGATTGTCCCGTGGCAGCCGAGAATCAGGGATTGATAGTAAGGTTTAAGTGCTGTGCCCAAAAGTTTCCACTATGGCACGCCTTGACGAAAAGTGTACAGGTTCGTGTGCTTAATCTTAAAGGTCTGTGATGCTCTTGTCATGTCTCTAGTCTATTGTGTAAGGCGTTCTGTCGAATGAGATAGTAGCAGGCTTATACCGGCACACCTAGAACAGTTAATAAGCATTTGTGGACGCCTTCTTGAATTACTTTGGGATGAGTTTTCACGTGTGCGATTGCGGGCATGCAGGCATCGTTGCTTAGAACATCTTCAAGAGCTCTTCCTAATTTATTCCTTGGCAGGTGCAGAACTACGTTTCACCACCTGGTGGAGGTCATTTATTTGTGCGCGAAAGTTGAAGTCCACACACAACTTTCGCCATCCTTTTGTCAGATAAATTGAAGGGTGCGAACTTTGCCTGGCATTGAGTACAGAGGTTAATCACTTTCATCTGATAGAAACGGTGAATGGCTTTAAAAACCGCTCTCCGGTGTTTGACAGCAACAGCGAAGGTTGGCTTTTAAGGTTAGCATTCAAGTTCGACGCTGGCGCCAGGATATTTAGCGAAAAAGGCGCCTTGTTAAACGGCAGCTTCTTTAAATCCTGGTTCAGGTGCTCAGCAGACTGTGATATCATCAGTATAGGTGGCACGCTGGAGATGCGTAACAATAGGAAGTTTAGCTTGAAATATTTTAATTGGCGAATTAAACAAGTAAATGATATACTGAGCACCTGTGTCCTGTTTGACGTGGAAAGGTGGTAACGATTGCATGCAGATATTTTATGTGAGCATGCTAGCCCTTGGTTTTTTGCCACAGCCGCCGGGCTGGCATTGAGCGTAGTAGCGCGGGGACGTTTGTGTACTTGCGCCATCCTCAGTGCTGGCGCCAAGCGAAGAGTAGGTTATGGTCGTCTGAACCACCACGACTGTTCGTCCGTTGTAGCACTCAGCAGCTCCGATAGGAAAGCGCTGCTGTTCTAGTATCAGCGATGTACCCACGTCGAACGCTACTCGCTACATTAATTTTTATCCGTGGTTTAGGCCGTATTCAATGGCGTCGGGTCGCCATTCTATGATGAGGGAAAATTGTAAGCGGTGGTCTTTAATCTGACGAAGCGGCACGAAAGGCTATGAAGAATGCCGTAGTAGTGCGCTTCAAAGTAATTTGTTCTACCGCGGATTCTTTAACGTGCGTTGAAATTGCACACCACAAGGACGTCTTTGTGGTTCGCGTTCATCCAAACGCAGCCGCGACGACCTGGATTGAACCCGATTGATTCCAGCTCTATAGGCGAGTGCCCCAACCACTGAGCCGCTGCGGTTGATTAATCACTGGTCAACACTATTAAGTGATGAGAAAGTTGGCTAAGTCGACTGATATATTACAGAATAAAGAGTGTTTAATGAATATGCTAAGCGACGCAGCACGAGTACGCACAGCCTAGCGCCATTTCAAGGCCATCACGTGCGTTCCAGCCGAAACGAACCGCGAAACATTTCCTGCCGTGGTGGGCTTTTAAGCTGCAAAAAACATGACGGTAAAGGATAAATGAATGTTCTGGCTAGCTAAACTCATGTATTTATTGCAGCGTTATTGCGAAAATAAAGGCTCTTGAAGCAGATAAATCCTACTAGACAAAGCTTGAAGTGACCACCTTGAAATCGCGCTAGACTACAAAGCTGAATTACAGAAATTTTCTTTCGTATAAGGCATTCTTTCTTTTTTTTTGAAACTGGGACAAAATTTACTTGGAACATCCCAAATCCTTTTGTGTGCTTTCAATGCCCACTTTGCTGCTTTCAAAGGTTTTTCATTTTTTGGTGCGTATTTATTATTTTGTATGTTGTATAGTGGACAGGGTTGCAACTCAACTGGGAGGACGCTCAGCAACCAATTTATTTTCATGTACTGCGTTTGCAAGCATCTGAGCAGAATACGTGTCGCCGCTCCAGCAACTTCATACTTGGACCAGGACTGCAAGGCTATGCTACTTTATAAAAATGTGGCGGAGTTGTATGCATCTAGTCAAGGGCGACTGGGTGCCTTCCATGTAGTATTTTTTTTATTGATGGCTACATTCCACAAGTGGTGAGACTTGTTGAGATACACAGTTAGAAATTAAAAAGCGCATACAAAAATGTACACTTACGGGACAAAATGCATAACCAGTTGTAAGGCTGAATAGAGCAGCAGTTTCACTACTAAGCGCGCATTTGTATTTGGCAGTAATATTTGCTCTTCACGAATTTTGGAATCCAGATCTTCATATGTTGCCGCTAAAAAAAGGAGATATCACGGCCATTCAAACCTCTTGTGTTGAATGTTTCTCCGCGTTTGTAACCTTAATGTTTAATATATTTTGCTGTTAAAATTGGCTGGTAAAAATTGGCTGGTTAAAATTGGCTAGTAAAAAGCAATATCACATTCTTTCAAACCTCTGGTTTTGAGTGTTGCTTATGGGCCTGTCACACTAGGCCAACAGTCGGCCGATTCGGTCTGCCAAAACCATGTCGTCGTGATGTCTGGCTCTATGTCACACTGCGCCGACGAAAACAGTCGGCCGACTGTCGGCGTCGGCGCCATGTCTCCCACAAGACGGCAGTTGGCCGATGGTCCGCCAACTCCCATGTCACACTAGCGAGACAGCGTGCGAGACCTCCCGCCGACTTGGCCCTTTCTCGTTCTCACTCTTTTGTCATTTCCTGCTATGCGAAATTCATGGGTCGGGACGCTTCATTTTTAACTTTTTTAAATAAATCCCACCATAGTAAAACAAACTCTAACAATCGTGATTATGAACCTAGGTTGAGGGCAGCCCAGTACTGAGCGGCACTTATTGCTGGGTCAGAAAGGCATGGCTCGAAAAATAAATTTAGTCGCTCGCGGGTAAACAGGACGGGAGAGATTATTTAAGGCTAAAATAATAAAAAGAAAAAAATTCCGGCCACGCGGATTCGAACTCGGAACCTCTGGAATGCGAAGCTACTGCCATACCCACGACGCCATGGAGAACAGAGTAATTTTCCTCCTTCAGAGGTGCTGATAAGAAGCACTCCGCAGTGTTACACTCGCGACAGAAGTAAAGCAGGCGACCCATGTGCGAAAACTCGGCCGGCGCGATGCACCGGTCGCTGCTTGCGCATTGCAGCCCCACTGCAAGCAGGGACACACGGAGCAGCAAGCATCGTTGCGCCGCTCGACTCAAGCACTCGAGCTCAAAGTGTACGCTTTGCCACCCGCAGCGGTCTGATTACTGCTTGGCTTGGTGTTGAAGTTCGCACCAGAAAAGACAAAATAGCCATATTATCAGAAAGACCGCCTGCTATACACGAGCAGCGACAAAGCATGCTTGCGCTAGTAGCGAGCTTTCGGCAACGGCACCGCCCGCGGTCCCGCCAGGCGACGAACTGTGCTGCTGCCTGGCGCAGCGGACGCCGCTTCGCAAGTAGCCATATCGCTTGGCTGTTAACAGTATAATCGCACCATGAACTAAAATTATGGTCAATTTCCGCGACACCTTCGGCTGCGGAGCTAGCGGACCGCTGCGGGCGACAGGCGAGCCGGACCACAACGGCGGGCCAGCGGCAGCTTGCGGGGCGATTCTGGCGAGAAATATTGCTCTTATCAAAGTTGTTGCTTTTACCAGCAACTCGGTGTTGATCAACGATCCTCAGAAATGATACATTTGTCACATTTTTCAGTCTCAGCGTTTATTGCTTACGTCAAAAACAATCTTAAGCTGATTTTTATTACGGCGGCGGACGGGATCCATGCTGGCCTGCCGGCGAGCAGGCTCGGTTTACTTCACGTTCGCACAAGAAAAAAAAAACGAAACAGCCATGCTATCAGAAAGGCCGCATGCTATATTCGAGCAACGACACCATGCCTGCGCAACAGCCGCGCTTTCGGCAACGACGACGCCTGCGGGAGCGCCAGGGCGACGAACTGCGCTGCTTCCCGGCTGCCGTACTCGTCGCTAAGCCTAGCTGGTTTCGCATCGATGCCGCAGCTCAGGGCGCTTTGGAACTAGCCAGCGCCGTAATAAAGGAACTTCCTCTAGTCACCCCTTTACTGCCAACCTGTCCCATAATAAAATAAAGTTATGCACGATTTCCGCGACGGCTTCAGCAGCGGATCTAGCAGACGTCAGGCGAGCCGCACGAAGCAGCAGTAGCAGCAGCAGGCGGCTATAGGATGAAATTTGCTTGTATCGTAGTTATCACTTCAACCAGCACCTTGGCATTGGCCAACGATCCTCAGTAATGATACCTTTTTGGACATTCATCTATCCCAGAGCTTGTTATGAACATAAACAAACAGTACTATAGCGAAATCGTGTTCGTGTCTCGTGAATGTTTTTGCTCGGCGACCGATCTCGCGACGACACGGTCGGCAGACCGGTTTTGTCGGCGTCGCGGGCGTCAAAGCATGTCACACTACGGAGACATCTGGTCGTCGGACGAGTTGGTGTCGTTGTCGGCCTAGTGTGACAGCTTGGTCTGCCACAGACAATGTCTGCCGACCGGGTTGGCCGATCTTTGGTGTCTTTGTCGGGTCGGCGTCGGCGGCGTGTCGGGCTAGTGTGACAGGGCTTAGTGTTCATAGCCTAAATTTTTAATAGATTTTGCGGTTAAAATTCAACATTCTGATCTCAAGCTGCCGATGTTCTTCTTCAGCATCTTGCAACATTCTCATTACTGTATTGTGCAACGATCACTTCTCTTTTTCCCTACAGCATGGCTTGTCGTGCGGCTGACAGGTGTGACGACCCCAAATACTGCGCGGCTCCACACAGGACGGAGAGGAAAAACGACACTGTTAGACTCAGTTGAAACGAAAGAGAGATATTCAGGAATCACATATTAGCGACTACATGATGCAGAGGCCGTGGTGCCCAAGCTTACATGCCACTGCGTTCCTGAACTTTCCTAAGCGTTGAACATCGGACATTAAACAGTGACTCATAACGCCATTCGGTTCATGGGTGTAAAGCTTCTACGGTTTGAAGATCACGCATGCTGCATGCACCAGCTTCGAGGCAACAAGGACTGCTGCCCTTCAGTTCGACATATTTGCAGCTGGTAAAGACAGCGATTGTGACGCTATGTTTTCGTAATGCGCTGGAAAAACCATGCCGGCATAAATTGTTTTGTAGCAGGCTGAAAGGCTTCCGGGAAAGATATAGGGTATCATTTCTATGCCTTGATCTCGGTGGCAGAAGGTATCCTTAGGGATCTTCATGGCAGGCGAACAAACATCATAGACTCAACTAGAGTAAAGCAGAGAATGGCGGTAATGCCTTACCTCCAAAAATAATCCCACAATTTGAAGAGAATTGCCTCTCCTTAAAAACAAAGGTGGTCTTTTCGGCGTCTGAAAGAATGGCTGAAATTTCTAGAGCGACATCGCTTCCAGAAAAGGAAGCGAAAGGCTGCAACCGGAAACATGAAGTCCCCATGTTCTCATGCGCAGAAGGAGTTGTGTACCGAAGTTCGCTTACTTAGGTGGGTAAAACGGGCCGATGTTCGTATGATCGGCTCAGAGGGCAGAAGAGAAACTTAAGAAATTAAAAGGTTGGAAACCTCATCATCCATTGCAGGGACTACAAGTGTGAGCCCTGTTTTAAAAAATGCAGTGATAATTGATCGAAACCGAGGCCATACAGGCCGCGAAATTATCGCGACAAAAGATTGAAGAGGCATGCGTGAGCAGCACGTTCTTTTCGCAGCTATGAAAGTTTCGAAAGAGCCCTTTGGATGAGAGAAGTTAAGGTTACGAAGAAACATGTGACGGGCCTGATCGTCGAGCCTTTTATTTGCACTGTGTATATTTAGCATGGCTTCATGAATAAAATGCAGTTGTCATTTCAGCGAATTGTGTGTGTGTGTGAGAGAAAAACAGCCTGCGCCTCGAAATTTTCGTCTAATGTGCGCTTTTAAAAAGACGACTCCAAGCGGTGAAAACCCGGAGTTAACATTCTCGCCTTTTGCTGGAGACAAAAAACCTACTGAACTCAACGTCCGTGAAAAAAAGGCCACAACTGGGCTTTTACCTCATGAGGCGGGTTTTGGGTTGCTTGACGGTGGAACGAATCACTGGCCCGTCAACACAACTGTTTGAGCCAAGACTCTTTTCTCAAACATCTCACCCCAGAAGAGCCGAGCACCGGTCCAGAAGAAGTATTGTGCGCATTAAAAGAACCGGTGGACACCAGGCGGCACTGGCTATCGGAACCCAGCCCCTCCTGAATGCGAGACGGTTGCTATACCACAAGAACCTACGTTATCGTTGACTACAACACCGCAGTGCAGTAAACAATCCACAGATGCCTTTTAAACTAGCTCTTTATCAGTAAAGCCAAAACATCGCTCGACGCGATGTTGCCCACCGTCGCCGATGAAGACAGCCATAGGCATCGCCCCTTTCATGCGGCGTACAGAAGAAACCCCGAAGCTCTTCTGGTTACGCATTGTAGAGAAGCAGCGGCTTAAACTCGACGCAACGGTCGGCCATAACAGGACGAGAAAAATCCCGGCGACCGCGGGTACATATGGGCAAGAATTTGTCTTCGTGAAATTCTTAACATCTTTTTGCGACTTTACTTCACACCGCGCCAAATCCTCTGACAACTCTCTGCACTACGAGGTAGTTCCTAACGAAACGACGGCATGCCGCCAATCGCCAAGCGTGTTTCTTAATGAGGACTTCATCCTGTGCGTAAATACCGGAAAGACTAGGTTGTTTGATTGGCTCGGCTAACGTTGGGCCGAAAACACGGATTCGGCCTCTGAATCGCCAGCTGCACTGTGATTATCTTTTCTTCATCCGGAGCAAATTATTTCAATAGAGAGCTTTTCACTTCAAACGAATTTAACACCACTGTTAAGCTGGTATGGAAGTTTGCAGAGAATTTTCTCGAGGTTTGTCGCTAAAAAAGCGATACTGTTTTGGCTGACTGTACGTTTCACGACTGCAGTAACCAAGCCAAATACGAAACCTCACCTCTGCATCTCTACGCCTCTCCATCGTGAATGAAGCGCAATGACGGCTGCGTTCACTGTAGGCTTTCCAAATTGACAAACTCTATGGCCAAAAGCACCGGGCACGTGAAAAGGTAGTACAGCGGCAGCCAAAATAACGCGCAGCCCACTTCAGGGTTTGATGTTTCCTCATTCATGCCTTTCAAGTAACACCCGCCTAGGTGACTCAGTGGATATGTTGCTTGGCTGCTGACCCGAAGACGCGGGTTTGTTTCCGACCCCAGCAATTGCATTTTGATGGATGGGAAATTCTAGATGCCCGTGTACGCGTTGCCAGTGCATGACCTCACGTAGTCGAAATTATCCTCAGCCCTCCACTAGTACATCTCTCATAGCCTGAGTCACTTTGGGATGTTAACATCCTTCGAAACCAAAGAAAAAGCCTTTCCTGAAATATAAACGTTTGTTGAGGTTATACGCGAGCGCAACATCCTTCCCAGCTACTGTATTAAGTATCTTCAAATATTCATTAAGGAAGGCGTTGGAGACGTTTGGTTGCCGAAACGAGCTCTGCATTATTGCCGGCGCGTTTGTACACGTCCTTTGTAGGAAGTCATTATAGCTAGCGGGCGCTGTTACTTACGGATTTTGTATTGAGGCGTAAGCCTCTCTTAGCCCATGAGTGGCATGGACGGAACTTGTAGACGGCAGTTGTCCGCTAAAGTATCCGCACGACCTATTCCTCATAAGTTGTATGGTAATTAAAAAATGTAAAAGTTGTCTAAGCAAAATTTTATAGGCACCATATATGTAACGATACTAGTGATAACGAATAGGTAGTAAAAAATACTGATAGACAGTGATGACGATAACTACTGATATTGACAGTTAGTGCTAGAGATAGATATTGGTAGTGACGATATAGTGATAATGATAGCTGCCGATAGTGATATTTGACATTGCTAGAGATAAATAGTGATATTAACGATGACAGTGATGATAGCGATACTAATAGTTGGTGATAGGGATGATGATAGTCATGATAATAGTCGTGGGAAAGTAATAAAATTACATAACAGAAATAACCAATACAAATAAACGAAAAAATAGAAATAAAAGAATAAAAATATAAAATGAAATCAAAGAGAAGAATCAAATAACAAACATAAATGCACACAAAATAAATTTAAAAAAATACATCTATGTAAAATGAAAAATGGAGAGAGGGGGGAGGGGAAGCCTTTCGCACTTCTGCTGTTAAGCAGACTTAAGTGCAATCCCGCAATTTTCTTTTCGTGTACCTTTATCGTCATATTAAGCATCGAGGTGAACCTTTTTTAGGATGGGTAACTCCGCAGTTTTCTAGTATTTCCTTTTTCGTCACCTTTGCTTATGGCCACCAGCACGTACCCTTAATGCATTGCTTCCCGCGCGAGAGGTGACCAGGTATATCTGTAGCGATCATATGCATGTAGTCAACTGTGTCTACGGTGTTGGAGATCTTTCACACGTGTTACAGGCGCCATATCACGAAATTTGTTAAACTCTTATTTCAGCACGCCGAGAGCGACAGCCATTGTCAGACCGTTGACTGCCGAGCACACTTGCTGCTATCGCCACCATCTATTAGTTTTCCATCTGTAGGCAGAGGCTAGCCCTAAACCCAATTTGAGGTTGTTTCCAGTCGTCTCTTCGCTGTTCAAGTCTAGGACTCTACGAGACATTGCTGTGTGTTGCGGCACGCACTCAAAAAAAAAAAGCCACGGTCAAATACTCAACCACATTTCTAGGTAGGCTATTCCTGGTGCGGATTGTTGTCGGGAAAAATGAGGATTAAACACATTTTGTTATACGTGAAAAATCGCTCAAGCTGGTTGAATAAAAAGAAAAGTTTTCTAGCTGTGAGACTGACTAAAGATAAAGATAAAATGGCGGATGAGGATCTTTTGACACTTCAACATTTATAAATAAACATCACATATTTACGCTGGAGATTCTTAAGTTTGGTAATATTGATATTTGTGTGCGGGTACCATACAGTTGTTGCATATTCTCAAACGGCTCTAATGAAAGTTTCACATAGCATAAGACAAGCTCTTCGCTTACTCGGCAAGAATAATGTACATGCAATTTCCTTGAGGTGCACGAAATAAATTCTCGTTTAGGAACAAATTTTGAACGGGACAAACTGCATAGTCCTTGATGTGCCGGTGCGTCTGTCTTGCTAATCACAACAGAATGAGTGCAGCCACAGCGCCGCTGTTCACGTTCCAACGCTACCGAGTGAAATGTTAGCATGCCTTGGATATGCCAGCGGCAGTAAGTGTCCGCCGTTGCGTCCAGAGTTATATGCCATCTAGCCCAATTCGACCAGAAAATTTTCGGTGCAGACCAGCCAGCCCCAAATGAAACCAGGGCCAACTAAAGCGTGTCGCCCGGTATGCCAGTGACCACCAGAAGAGCGGTCGAAGACTGCACGCGATACGTTTAATTTTCGCAATGCAATACCCTACACTCCGTGGCTTACAGATTAGGGTGGAACCCAGCAAGGCGGGAATATAATCAGTTAAAATTCCTTTATCAAAAAAACATGGCTCCTCCTCTCCTATTATGTCTTTAAGGCCGCCTCAGTTCATTTTTTAAGACTTAATTCACTCAGCGAGCGGACGCGCACGGTAGAATCTTTTTAATCTATATCACGAAAGCGTCAAAAGAACGACAGTACAGGGGTCAACGATAAAACGAAGCGGCAACACGGCTGAGCACCACAGCGCTTACAAAGTAACCATATTGTTTGCAGCTTATTTCAACACTTACCTCAGCCATTACACGCTAGAGGCTATATGTTGGACGCGTACGGGATAGTGCTGAAAAGTGGCAAGCTTTTTAAGGCGTATGTGCACATGCTGACCGGTGTACCTTAAAAATGTTCACTAACTCCCATTTCCCGATGAATAATAGAATAGTAATTCTGGTTACAATTCACAGCGCACCAAAAAAAGTGGCCGATTCGAACATTCATCCAATGAATGTACATTTCAAAATTTCGAATGTGCTTTGGCATCCAAATTGAAACATCTGAAATCTGATAAAATGCGCGCTTATGTGATACTGAACGAAGCAACTATCCGGCGATTCTCATTATATGATTTCGGCAATGGCCCGACGAGATCTATGCCCACTTCCTCAAACGGTGCTCCAGGTGGTGTTACAGGGTGAAGCTGCCCATATGCAACGCTGGCATTATTGAAAATGAGAGCAGCTGGCGACGTACCGCTCAGCTGTGGCCGGCATTTCTAACCAGTAGAAGCGTCTCCAAGATCGGTGGAGCGTTCATGCCGACCCCAGATTCCAGATATTGGGACGTCAAGATATTGGATGACCTGCAAGACGGAGGTGTAGCAGGCTCTACGGAACTATCTGGAGGAAGCGGTGGCCCGAAGAAGAATAGTTTTTTTTTCCATAACAGACCATCACGCACAGAAAAGCGGTTTGCACTAGAGGGGTCTTCAGCAGCCAATGGAGAGACGCAAGGTTGGTGACACCGACGCGACCCATTGTTCTGCTTTGAACGTGGTAATTTTAAGAAAAGCCGGTTAGTGACTGACACTGACGCGACGCAGTGGCGGATGTTATCGACGGCAGATTCCGTCTCACAAAGGCGTTGCTGCAAAAGAGAGTCTGCGTCAGCGTGTCGTCGACCAGTCTTGTAGTCGACGGGTCACGAAGGTTAACGAGCCAGCATGGGGCATGATGATCACTGACGATGCTGAACGCACGTTCGTAGTGACATGAATAGAAACGCTGCGTGGCGAAGACGACAGCTAGGCATTCATTAGAATGTGGGCCTTTGGGGTGAGTTGGTGTATGACTGAAAAAACTGCGACGAAATCATGACAAGACAAGAACGAAAAAGACAACACGAGCATGTGTTGTCTTTTTTTCCTGTGTTCTCGTCGTTGCGCAGCAGTTTTTTCGGCGAGGCATTGCTGCTCGGTGACCGTATAATTGGCTCCGGTCTACTGAGGGAGCGACTCGCGTACTCAACAGCGGGTACTTTGTTTTTACAGCGCTGGACGAGGACAGCTCAATTAAAACACCGCTTGCGTCGGTATCAGTGATTCTAGGACGAATGGATCAAAGTGGCGAAGGACACAGCGCGATGTGAAAAGGAATTTTAGTTGGCGGAGGGCGGAGTCGCACTGAGTGGTCCACTCGGAAGCCACCCGTTTTTGGAGGATGCCTGTCAAGGGGGTATGCGATGGCGGCAAAGCGATGAAAAGAGCCGCGAAAGTAAGAGCATAATCCCAAGAAACTCTCCAGTGCTTTGGCAGACTGGAGTGGTTTGAACGACTTAAATGTTGTGTTGGCGGGGTCACGTATGACGCCTTCTTGGTCAAAAAGGTGTCCAGGCACCAACGCTTAACACGCACCAAAGCGGCACGTTATAGAGCGAGGCAGAAGGCCAGCTTTGCGCATACAGTCCAGGACGAGAGCTAAACGGTCGTTGGGCTCACTGAACGTCTCTCCGAAAATGAGAACATCGCCAAGGCAGCACATACGCACAGTCTTGGTCAAAGCCTTAACGCCAAAGGCTCTTCGCTACAGCCACATTACAGAGCCAGGACGGCACTGCTAAAAAAAGAATGTCCTTGAAATGCTAGTAGAAGGTTTTTTCTTGCGATAGAGAACGTTCCTGCTTTCACTCATAATGGCAAAGCCTTTAGAGCAAAAAACGAGGACGTGAGAGGAAGACGGGACAGCGTCCTCGTTTTTTGCGCTAAAGGCTTTGCCATTATGAGTGAACAGTACCAACTAGCCCAAGAATCAGCATTGTTCCTGCTTTACTCGTATTTTGAATAATCCCCTACACGGAGCATTCTAGGAACATTCATTTCGATGCAGCTGAATGCTTTGGCCTTAAGACATTTGCCCTAGACTGCACTTCCCATTCAAGTGTTGAAGTGCAGTGTCTATAAATATTTCGAATACGGCAGGCGCATTGCAAAGCTGAAGAGCATCGCAATAAATTCATAAAGGCTGTAACGCAGAACAAACGCAGTTTTCGCTTTGTCCGGGATTTGCCAGTACCTCGATCGGAGGTCGGCAGAAGAGAAGTAGCAGGAGTAAAGAAGGAAGTCTATGACATATTACTTACGTTTTTATGGTATTTCCTCGTCAGTGTGGTTTAAATGAACTACATCGACTGATGTGGGTCTGTGCTACATTAAAGTCGGATGAAAAAAAAAGTTATACGGCCATTGGAAATCAACAATCGACTGTGATGCAACCTAGTGAATGATTCGGCGATGGGCGCAAAATACGTTTAATAAGAAGACCTGCTTGCAACCAGTGAAGCATGCACAGTTTATTAATGCAAGATCATTATGTATGTTATGAAGCGGAAAATCCGGCACCTTCGTAGTTGCCCACGCCAGGAGTCCGAAAACTCACGGTACCTCATTAAGTCATCGGTGGTGCATGCATCATCAGGAAAGAAAGAAAAATGAAATTTCTGCCCAAGTGGGTTTGGAATCCATACCGGTGCGAAATCATCAAGTTCCCTGGCCACATCATTACAGCACTGTGCGTCCACCGTTTCTTTTCAACATTGCGTTATTGCAGCAATTCAATATTTATAGAGAAGAACTAAGTACAAATTTAGGAAAAGAGTGACAAGAGAGAGAGGGGGGTTTATTGATAAGAAAGGCAGAGAGGTTGGCATGAAAAATAAATATCTGGCCTGCTACTCTGGGGACGATGATGATGCGAGGAGGCAGGTGAAAAACTACTTAAAAAAAACAAGGCACACTTTCTGACATCACAAACGCGAGACAAGGTCCGTGTCGCTCAAAAAGCGTGAGAGCGCTCGCGTTGCCTTTACAGTTCTAAAACTATCTGGCCAAGCGCCGAGGATCAAATCCTCAGAGAGGAGCGATGTGTCCATAGGCGTCAGAGCAGATGCGAGTATGAGTCTTTCACGTGCATACGCTGGACACGCCACTAAAACATGTTCTATAGTCTCTAGCACGCCACAGGTGGTACATTCCGGGGAGTCCGCTTGTCCTATTTAGTGCAAGTATTTGCGCGTGAATGCCACGTTTAAACGTAGTCTACGGATAACGCATGCAATAGGGCGAGGTATTCCGCAAGGAACTGAAAAGGTCATCGTCGGATCTAGCCGTTGAAGGCGGATGTGGCGGGTGTCTGGCAGGGCCCAGTACCTAGCCGTCGCCCTCCTCATCAATTCCGAAAGGAGACAAGTTGTGTCCACTATAGAGAACGGTACAGCTGTACGCAGGCCACTGCTGAAGGCGCTCCTTGCTTCAGCGTCGGCGGTCTCATTTCCATCGAGTCCGCAGTGTCCGGGGATCCACTGAAACACTATACGGTGGCCGTTTCCCTGAGCAAATGATACGAGACTAATGATTATCAAGAGCCAAAGCTTGGTAGGCTGTGTGGCGTAGGAAGCATCCTAAAATGTGTAGCGCAGGTTTACAGTCGGTGAAAATGCACCACTCCTGAGGCGGTTCTCCGCAGATGTGGCGAATCGATTCCCGAAGGTCCACAAGCTCTGCAGCGGTTGAAGTAGACTTGTGTCCCAAAATGAATCTGCGGCTCGTCTGTTGTGCAGGGATTGCGAAAGCTGCTGTTGATGCATTTGGAGACGCAGATCCATCCGTTTAGACGTGCACACATTTGTGGTATTCTGACCAGATGTAGGTAAGTGCGAGTTGCTTCAGTCCGCTAACCGGCATCGCAGACTTCTTGATTATGCCAGGGACATGCAGGCAGACTGAAGGCTGAGCCATTACCCATGGGGGCTGCAAGGAATGATGCGGCAGGGCATAGTCCGATGGCAATTCAGAGCGATGGAAGCGCAATGCGCGTGCAAAACTGCTGTCCGGTCGCTCATCAAAAATCTTCGTCAGCGGGTGACAGCGGTGCCGTGTAAGCGCACGTAAATATACACGAAGTGGTTCGTGTGACAGGTAGACCGATATTGGGCACGCACTAGATTCCTCAATCGTGCCTTTGTTCGAGGCACAACGTGGTAATCCGAGGCATATCTTGAGCGCCTGTGCTTGGACACTCTCTAATGTCCGCAAGCAGGAAATACTCATGTTAGAGAGTACATATAGTATGGTGGAGCTGCCATAAAAAGAATGTAAACCAATAAGCTCCTGCCTGCACCACTGACGTATAACAGGCTGTTAGAGAGTACAGGAAGGCTGTAACGAATGTAGCCAATAAAGAGGGTATAGTAAAGTCGAAGCAAGGAACGCTCCGTTGGGGCCCATTTAATGCCTGCCACAAAGCGAAGCACATGGCAAAAAAGAGTGAGTCTTTTCTTTAGCATGTTTATATGCCTCGACCATGACAGATCGCGGTCAATGATAATGCCCAAGAATCTGTGGTGGGAGACATATGGTATTGCAACCCCTTGAAGAGTTACCGGGTAGTGGCAGACAGACTTGCGCGTGAATGCGACCACAGCACATTTTTCAGCTGCCAAGTGCAAGCCCTGACGCCGTAGGTACCTTGAAGTAGATGACACGGCACGTTGTAATCTCGCACGCATTTGCGGACGTGTCGAACCCGACGCCCAGATGCAGATATCATCAGCATAGGCACTGATGTGAATGTTAGTGGGAAGTTCATTCACCAGACCAATCAATGCCACGTTAAATAGGGTTGGGCTAAGAACTCCTCCCTGAGGAACTCCACGGCAAACCTGATGACGGGTAGTCTCCCCATCAGGCGTAGACATGTAAACAGACCGGCCGTTGAGGTAGCTCCCAATCCACGAATACATCCGGCCGCCAACGCCAATGTCGTCAAGGGCATCAAGGATGGCGTCATGAAGTACATTATCGTAGGCCCCCTTGATGTCCAAGAAGACAGCAGCGACGAGTCGGCGACTACGTTTTTCATGTTCCACTGTCGATATGAGGTCGATTACGCTGTCAATCAAAGAACGTCCCCTCCGGAACCCGGTCATCATATCCGGATAGAGAGCATTCTGTTCTAAAAACCATTCTTGCCGCGCCAGCACCATTCGCTCCATAACTTTGCCGACGCAGCTTGCTAGTGCAACTGGCCGGTATGAGGTAAGCTCATAAGGAGGTTTGCCAGGCTTCAAAAGTGCAACCAGGCGGCTGATCTTCCAGTGTTCTGGAACGAATCCGGAAGCCCATGTATCATTGTAGTAACTGAGCAGCACAGTTCGGCCTTCCATGCCAAGGTGAGAGAGGGACGCGTACGAAATCCCGTCAGGACCAGGTGCAGATGGACGCCTACACGAGGAAAGAGCAGCTTCTAGTTCAGGCATCGTGAATAGCATGTCGTAGTGGTCATCTGGTGAACGTGGTACAAAAGCCTCCAAACTGGTTGATGGTACCATAGTTGTGCCCACAACCATTTTGCGGAATTCTTCTGCTACCTCTACATTATTACGGCGTTGGTAAATAGAGAGGGCATGGAAAGGATAGCGTTCCTGCGGGGGTGAACGCAAGCTCCTGGCTACATGCCAAATACGCGACAGTGGTTTGCGAGGGTCCAGCGATGAACAGAACTGCCTCCAACGTTGTCTCCCTAGTCTCGCTACGTGGCGCTTTATTTGTCGTTGAGCTCGGCGACAAAGGGCAAGATCATACGTGGATTTGGTTCTTCTGAATTTCCTTTCGGCGCGCCGACGGACTGCGCGTAGTCTTTCGAATTCCACGTCAATAGTAGACCCTGGCGTAGGCGCACATATATACCGCGTGGTCTCACTGAGAGAAAACGTAATCAGGCCTTCTATTTTAGATGGTGTTGAGAGGTCCACACAGGAAATCTCCACGGACGACCTAAAGGCAGGCCAGTCTGTATATCGCACGCGAGACGGAGTAGTAGGTGCGTACCACTTGACGCAAACATACGTTGGAATGTGGTCACTCCCATGTGTTTCCAGGTCACTGCACCAGCTGACGTAAAACTGGAGACTTGCTGAAACAAACGCCAGATCCAAGCAGCTGCTGTACGACGTGCCACGCAGAAACGTAGGTGAACCATCGTTGATATTGATGATGTTCTGGGAGTGCATAAAGTCAAACAGGTTCCTGCCTCGGTTATTCATAACAGCACTGCCCCACAGAGGGTGATGAGCATTAAAATCGCCCACTATGATATGAGGAGCTGGACAACTCCGGATGGCTGAATATAGGCACGAAGTATCAATGGCATCTCTAGGTGGAATGTAAACACCGATAATCGAAAAGACCCGTCGTTTTAGCGTGACTTTCAAACAGATGTAATGGTTTGTGTTGTGTGGCTGTAGAACTTGGCGGACGTGCGCAATGTCTTGGCGTATGCAAACTAACACTTTGCTAGTTTCGTCTTCTGTGCGAGACCACAGCAGCATGTATCCAGAAAGGCGGAAAGGCGACGGCATGTTGGGCTCATATATAACCAGCACAGGGAAGCGGTACTTGTGGACGCGTTGCCGGAAGTCACACAGACGACCTCGTAGGCCTCGGGCATTCCATTGCACCACTACACTACGGCGCACGTGCATTGGCACAGATGAGGTGGGTTTTGGTTGTGCCATAATGAATTACTGCAACGCCGCCAAGAGCGGCTCAAGTGCATCCAAAAACTGCACAACAATCTTTGCTGTTGGCGTGTTAAAGCCTGAAAGCAGCACGCGCATTGAACACACAAGCTTTTTTAACATTATGCTCACATCCTGACCTTCGGGCTTGCCAACAGTGTCAGCTGGAGTGGCAACCGGTCTTGGTCTTGCCATGGCGGTCTCCTTGGATGGCAGAGCAGGCCATTCAGCACCAGAGGAAGTTAACACAAACGCATCAGACTGAACCACTGTGGTAACATGGGGCACTGCAGCAGGCGTCTTGTTATCGTTTTTAGGCTCATGCTGCTGTGCCGGCTGAGCTGATACTTCCTGCGACTGTGGTGCAGGTGGACTAGAATTGTGTGGAACCGGACGACGCCGCCGGGAACGATGTTTGCGGCGACGAATACACGCCGCCGCTTCTTATTGGGTCGAATTGTCCTTCACCATCTTTTTCAGGATGAGCCTTTCGTTTTGCAGTTTAGGACAGTCCTTAGCTGTGGCTTCATGGGCACCCGAGCAGTTGGCGCACTTTATAGTCTCCGTCGTGCAGGTGTCATGCTGGTGCATCCCGCCGCAACGACGGCAGGATACCTCATTCGTGCAAACAGCACTCACATGACCTATCTTGTTGCACTGGTGGCACTGAACAGGTTTGGGAACATACAGGCGGACAGGATGCCTCACATAGCCCACCTTGACGTGGGATGGCAGAGCGTCAGTTTCAAAACCTAGTTTGACACACTTGGAGCGCCCGAAACAATGAATGTCAACAATCCGGGCCGTAGATTTAATCAGCGACCAGAGGTCCTTGTCAGCTATCTCCGGGTCAACATCAGTGATAACTCCAGTGGTTGTCTGCTTCCCGTAAGCAACGTAGGAGCGGACCGCCATGCCACCGAGGACGCTAATTTCTTTCAGCTTGTCTACTGATGCCTGAGATGTAACATCTACTGTCAGGACATTCTTCCATGCATTAATTCTGACTTCACAGACTTGTCCCGGAACAACCCGGTCGAAAAACTGGGTTAACCGCTGTCTGTTAATGGTGTTCAGATTAGCCGTCTGCGTTGTAGGAACGAAGGCCACTAAGAAGACACCTGGCTGGTCAACATTCCTCGTAGGCAACTCACCCGCTGTCGATGTCCGGCGCAACTTCCTTTTCAGGCGGCGCGACTCAACAAGCATGAAGCTGCTGCTGTCAGAATCCATCGCTGTCACCGTGGATTCATCAGACGAATCTGGAAGCTCCACATCAGCACTAGAGTTGCCACCTGGTAGAGCCGCAGTCTTGTCAACGGCGACCCCGGGTGGACGCAGGGGTTGTACTCCCGCCATCCCGAAGGATGACGAGGACACAGTTCACGCACAAAAGCAAAAAACTGCAGAAAAGTGGAAGAGCTCAAACAAAGAACGTTCGGCACCACCACTTCTTCTTCTTCTTCTCAAAAGAGTGACAAATCAACACGATGCACAACACGACACACCTAAGCAACCAAGCACGAGAAACGAAGCAATGCAGAGCACATGATTAAAACAAAATCATTAGACACACCTAAGAAAAAATTAACTGGAAACAAAGCAATAAAAGCACAGTACTAAGAGTGAGTGTCTTACCGCACCGGAGTGTCACTCCGGTTCGATCCCGGTCTGGGCATACACTTCCTTTAGATGAACAATCTTTCTACTGAAGTAGCCTGATGCAGAAACAAGAAATTCAAAATGTCTGTGCATCATGCAAGTTTCCAAGAGGAAATGTAGTCCAATTATTAAAAACGTGTCTAAGAGTTCATCAAGAAATGGCATTGTAGTGATATACCGTATACCGTATGCAGATTGCTGTGCAAATTGCCTGACTTTTTTTCAATGTCTGCTGCATGATATCAGAGAAGAGTATTTGATCTTTACAATATATGAAACGAGGCTAAATATTTACAGGAGCATCACAAAAGTGAAATTGTACCATGGCCACAAAAATGCCCTTTTTTTCTAACCATATTTTGATGGCTATCTCTCAGTGTTTAGCTTATAGAAAAATGTCGTTGTGGACTGCAAGATGGCAATTTCGGGCACTCTGTTCAGTATGTCATGCTCCAGTAAAACCAAAATACATAGAGCGGTAGATGGGCGGACGGAATAACATAAATATTAAATCACTGTGCAACAGCTTACACCACATTAAAAACAGGAACTAAGAGGAATAAACCACCAAATATACCTCATGCATTAAGGCAGCATAGACAGATGATCAGAAGCATTAGAAGAGAACGTAAGATTCGGCAAAACATCAACAAAATTGACTTGCAAGAATGCACGAGTTATGGGGTGTGTAGTTTCCCCGAAAAAACATAAAACGTGAAATTATCTGTCGGGCACATGCGTAGACTAAACTAAGCTAGCCAGCGCTTAGTCAGAAAACGCTATCACGCCTCATAGACTTGAGTACGGAATACCACACAAAAAAGCGAAAACTGCATGACAGCACAGGATTTAAGGTCTTACTCTACAATGAATAATTTCCAGTACATAAGTTTTACGGGCAAGAAACAAAATACATACCGTCACCCTGCAAAAAATCGAGAGATCATAGGCACAAAAGTCTCAGCATAACGCCGAATATTTGGCACGCAGTATTTCCAGCGATGTGCACTATCCTTATAAGCACAGAAACAGATTCGAAGGTACTTGAGTGGCCTACGTGTCTGTTACATAGCCGCATATTCCGCAGGTCTCGATCCCCACGTATCAAACAAAAGGCCGCAACTCTTCGAACGATTCATACGAGCTCCTGACACCCCAAGACTTTCATTAAAGGAATAACCTGATCGCTAGTGTGCTTTTCAGCGCAGAAAAACGCGAGGTCATTTGCTTGAGCTGATACCTTCAGTTCGTGACCCATAATACGAAAACAACTTACGGTTCTATTTTTTCTAACACATATGCAAAGTGGCACCAAGTATAGTACGAACAGGAGCGGGGACAGTGGGCAGCTCTGTTTCATCGAGGACTGAATGCGGACTGGTTGTTATAGACAGCAATTTAAAAGAAATGTGCGTGGAACAGTTTTTGTAACAAAGGGGTATCCCCGTAGAAAGAATTGAACCAAGGTTTACTTCATTTAAAAGAGAAAAGAAAAATGAATGGGACACTCTACCGCACGCCTTTAATAGGTCCATTTGCGGTAGTGCTAATTGTTCATGAGCGTCACTGCAATATTGCAACAGCGGGCGCACTTCAAGCAGAGGAGACTCTATGACCGTCATCTCAAGACACAAGCCTAATGATGTCCAAAGTAGATATTGCAATGTGTAGCGAATTTGCTGGGACATTTGCGAATATCTTATAATAAACATTGGAAAGTGCGATAGGTCTGCAGCTATCTAGAAATTGAAGTTTTCTATTATGGACAGTTTTTGGTACTAAGAAAATATGTTTTTCGTAAATAACTATGGCGAAAATTCAAAATAAATACCGGTCTCAAAGACTTTAATACGACAAAGGACGAAATAGATTCAAATGCCTTGTAAAATTCCCTTGAGATGCCGTCCAATCCAAGGGTTTTAGAAAGTGGCAATTGATAAATAGCATTTTCAATTCACCCAAAGTTAAAGGACCAGTTATTACCGCGCACTCATCCTAAGAAAGCGGCGTGTTCATAGGCACCCAGCCAGCTACATGAAAATCATCACCAATGCTTGAAGTGACAGTAAAAAAGCAGTGTAGTGAGCTGCAAACTCGGCAACTATTTCATCTGTACATGTGACCAAGTCGTCACCACAGCAGAGTCTACCTTGGCAGCTACGTGGTGACGCTCATTTAGCAAGGCCTGTCAAGTTGCCTCCCTAGAGCGGTAAGCAAGAGTACTGAGCGATCGTGCACCGGCCGGCCGAAAGCGTTCAATTTCCTTAGTGTACAACCCTGCTGCATGGCATTCAAGTTCGTATAAATTTTAAAGGCTCTGAAGCAATCGTGCCTCCTCGTAATGCTTCAAGCAAGACCTCATGGAGCCGTTCTGAAAAGCTATACCACGGACTTCTTGCTTAAATATTTGCCATGCTGAAATAATGGGACCCTCCTTGCTAAAAAAAGTTCCAAGGCCGTACTCAGTAGCTGCTTAACGTCTTCCTCGTTTAGCAGAGAATTAAGCTTCCATAGTGCCCACTGTGGCTTCAACTTGGAATGGCCATATTCTCCAAACCACGCAATGACCATTGTGTGATCGGAGAAAAAAACAGGCGCCACATCGCACAAATGTGCCTTTTAAAGAGATCTGCGGCGATGTAAATTCAATCCGGACGAGAATGTGAGGCTCTTCCAATACATGTGAATGTGGATGACAATCCACCATGATTTTTTTTTCAGTGATACCGGATAAAATACTAGTGCTATTATAGGAGGTGTCGCTAGGCTCGTACGGTCCCCTGGTTCGAACAAGAATTAAGTCACCCATGAATACCACGTGTAGATGACTGTCTAGAAGAGTGACAATACCCTGAAATAAATGTGTTCGCTGTACCCGATTATTGGAAGCTACATGTAGCTATACCTCCAAGATTTGCCATGGAGCCAAAAGCCACAACATATCATGTGTCCTTCTGTTTCAACCAGGTGCATAAATCCAGATACTGAGAGAGACTTTCTTTAAAACAGAAATCAACCCGCCGATATACCAAGCAAGTGAAACGCACACTGTGGTCTCTTCAGTGTAGCAAGGCCAAATCATTTCCTAAGCCACTTGAATAGCAACAATATCTAGCCGACTGCCCGAAAACAGTTGGCGCAAATGTACCTGCTGCTGCCTAGAGCGGAGCCTACAGTTGTTGAGCGTTGCGACTATCAATAGTTGGACGTTCGCAATGGTGACCAACGCGCACTTAAAGAGGCTGCAAAACACCGCTTGAAGGGATGCTGGTTACACGTCAGATGGATTCTTTACGTCACACAGATCCTGACTCAAAAAAATTACGAGAATCGATGCATAGGAACGGGAATTATTCAATGAAGAAATTTCAAAATACAAGGAAACAAAATGCTGCCCTCATCTCGATTTTCGCGCAGATTCCTATTCCCATTTCACTCTCCCAATGACCACACTTAGTGCGACCAGTCAAAACAGCCTCTGAGCACGTGGCGGAAGTTTGCACTCCATGGTTGCCCTTTCCCTGTAGGTGGTTGCCCGTTCTCTGTAGGTGGTCGTGAAAACTTTTACTGTCTGTAAGGGGGTGACACCGGAGCTCCGGTGCCTCTCGCAGGCGTCCAGGGAGCCCGATGTCACCCTAAGGAGCAGGGGTTAGTAGACGAAGCGGTTTTCCGCTTCGGCTGCCAGACGGAGAATGTTGGCCTGTGTCGTCGGCTCTTCGCTATGAAGCGCGGTCTCCGATGCTTCTTCGTCCTTGAATAAATTATATCCCGGGGAGTCGCTGCACTCCCGTAGGATATGTCTTACCGCCGTATTAACAAACAACCCTCCACTCGACGCTGCGCCTCCACTCCTGGGAGTGGAGGAGAGCGCTCATCCTCGGCCCGAGGAGCAGTCGCGCTTCTTGAACACACCTCAGACATTCCTCCATCGAGGAGCTGGCCGAGTAGCCCTCCTCCACTCGAGTGCTTTCGAGGAGAAGAAACTGCCGATGACGATAGTATTGTAAATTTATGCAAATAAAACACCACCTATTTGATAATATAGAAGTCATTTGTCTATTTTAGTGGTAAACTGCAAGGTAAAAACAAATAAAATGCATATTTTTTGTTTTTATATAAAAAAACGTGTACTTTCAGAAGAAATAACCAGTTTTCTTTACCTGTCTGCAAACCGTAGCAGTCGCAGCTTCCCGGCGAAGAATTTTTGTTACGGTCCCTCTTTCCTTTCTCCGTTTGCTCGCCGCGTGATCTCGTCTGTTTGCTGTGCTCCTGACTCGCTTCGTGCAGCTTTGTTGCAGTGTCTGTGCTTGCTCGTGTGCGACTGTTCGTGTGTGCACGTGTTTCTGTGTCTGCCCTTCTTTTACTTTTTGGTTGAACAATGTCCGATCTCGACATTTCGGACTTCAGCACGACACCATCGGCAACCGCTTCGGACGCTTCCCAAGAAACGACCCGCCGATCCGCGGTTCATCTTCACCGTAGATGAACTCCACGTGTTTAGAAACATTATGGCGAAGTATCGCGACGTGATAGAAAACAAACCAACGGACAATACCACTAAAAAGGCAAAGGATGAAGCCTGGTGTCAGCTTTGCGAAGATTACAATAGCTTGGCCGCCACACGCACTGTGTGTGTAGCACAGCTACGAAAACTGTGGGACAATATGAAGTCCCGGTGCAAAAAGAAGTCTGAAGAAACGAGGGAAACCTTTCGGACAGGTGAGCGAAACAGCTTTACATTCAAAAACTGTCTCATACATTTTCCTGCATGTTCGCACGCTTCATCTTCTGACATCATTTTAATCCTAACAATTTGGCATTATTTATTAATGCGAAAAAATTATATTATTCGCATCAGCAAAACGTGTCCGCAAATTATGTCTGCACGGTTATGTCGTTCTGTGGAGATAAATATGCGAAAGTTTGAGTTAGGCAGTGCGCGAGTAGATCTTGAAGTGGGAAAAGTTTGGTTGATGAATTGTAATTAGTTACATAAATTGAAAAAACGAAATAAAAAATTGCTGTTTGAAGCAGGTTTTGTGTGACCGATTCGATGAAAAACGATGTAAATGCACGACAAGGCTTACTTAGTATAAAAACAAATTTAAAAAATGAAAAACAAGCAACTACAAAATAAATTAAATGAAATAAAAACAATGTTTCAAATAAAAAAATGAACAGAGGGAGAAAGAGAAAAAGGGAAGGCTTTCGCATTTCCGTCCTTAAGCATAAATGCAATCTTTTTTCTTATTGTGAATTTTTGTGAAAAATTGTGAAAATCTCCGTACTACTTTTGAGTAAAACATTACAGGTGTGTGCTGTACTGGTTAGAGATTTTGTTTGTTTTTCTTTTCAAGCATTGCGTGCTGCGCACAGAATGCACTTCACCTCAGTGTGTTTTACTGCACGGAAGGTGCTGTAGGAGATGCACAATTAAGAATTTTGGTGCAGGTGGCGGTACTCTTGAATGCCGGCCAATGAGTCCGGCAACAGAACTGGTTGGTGCAGTCGCCGACCATATGGCGACCAGACTGCCAAATCTCTTTGACAGCGACGGGGCCCATGTCAGCGAGGCAGTGCTGTCCCTGCCACCTGCTGCACTATTGGAGGCGATGGTAAACGACAACGAACCAAGCCAAGGCGACTTTTCCAGTAAGTAAGGCTGCCCTCTTTAAATACTAGTTACGACTGTCACTGTTAGTTTTCCTCTTGCATGAAGTCCAAAACCTGTGCCTGGGCTGAGAAAGACGTTGGTGGGGAGGGCTATGGATTAATTTCAACTGCAAGGGATTCTTTAACGCCCGGTTACATGCCGCATTACACGGGCATTTATACAACTCGTCGCACCTGTCGATATGTGGGCGCAGCATCCCAGATTCAATCCGCGACTGGTGCTCGGCTATCGAGCGGCACTGCAGCAAACACTAATTATTTTCTGCTCGTTGTATGTGCACGTGCTCAAGCAGGCGGCCCACATATTTATCAGGACTTCTTGGCGGGCAGTACTGGGTCCATTTTTCACCATGTCACATATATGTTGAGAAGTTGGTTTTTAGATGTCTACACTAGTCGTGACCATGTAAAGCATTTGTTTTTGGTTCCCTGTTATGGTCTGAATAGCCTCTGTTTATGGTCTTATTTGTTCTTTGCATGTCATATCACAGTAGTATGCATATAAGCATAAGAGCCCACCAATTTTGTCACAGCATTGCAGAGCTCTCATGAAGGTATTGTATGTGTGTGCATGTTTTTGCAGGCGAGGTTCCTGCACACACATCAAGGGAGGCAGCACCGTCACCATGGCTGAACAGCCGACCACTAACTGACGAGGCACTTCCTGTTCAGGAAGAGTGCCTCAGTGCAGGCAAACCAACAGTGGTCGTGCCAAGTCAGAGCGTGTCTGAGGACATCACACCAGCACAAATTGCACGCACGAGGGCAGGTGGCGCCCGTGTTGCTGCGGTGGAGCGGACACTGACTCCTGAAGTATCAGCCAGAATTAAGGCTATTGAAGCTGAGGACCGGCGCAAGGAAGAGTTACACCAACTGGACCTACAGCTCCGCAGGAGCCAGCTGGCCGAGCAGCGGCTCAAAAACAAAATGCAGCGCAAGCTGCTTTTTCTTGATGTTGAAATCAAGAAACGGCAGTTAGAAGCACTGAAGCGCTAAATAGAGAAATAAAATTAACTTGTAGGTATTTGTCTCGGAACACTTCTGTGTACAATTACCAACACTGTCGTCATTTTGATGCAGTCGTACAGTATTTGCATGTTCCTTCAGATTCTTAAAAACAATGTTCTTTATTTAACACACTGCACATGTATAAACAGCACAATGAAATATAATAGGGAAAGGATCAAGCAGTAAAATAGGGAGGTAGCCTAAAACAGCCAAAAGAAAATCCGTCGTTGGCAGAAATTGGAAGTTGCCATATTAGTTCACCAGGAAAGTGACAAAATACCAGTTGTGAAGGGTGTCACGCAGGGAGACACGTTCTCTCCAGTCCTATTCACCACGTGCTTCCAGGATATTTTCAGAGAACTCGAGAGGAAACAACTGAGGATGAAATTGAATGCGAATGCCTTAATAATCTCAGATTTTCTAAAAATATTTCACTGCTAAGCAGCTGAGAACAAATTTCCAAATATGATCGAAGACAAGCAAAGCGAAGGAAGCAGAACGGTGGGAGTTAAAACGCATATAGAGATCTTCAGTAATGTTAACACTCAGAACGGAACAGCCGACAAGAGGCAGTAAAGCATTAAAGTTGTAAGATAAACGCACCTATTTAGAGCATAGTAACCACAGATCTGCACCACATGTGTAAACTAACTAGGAGATTAAGAATGATTGTGCAGCACATTTGCCAGGCACTCTCCAGCCTTGAATGGCAATTTACTAGTATTCCTCAACAGCCATATCTTGTGGGCAAAGCCTATAACCTATGGGGCCGATATAGTGCAGCGAACTATGGATAGAAAATTGATAGAAGTAGCGTTTAAAGTGCAGAATTAATGAGAGAATAAACGCGAGGTAGTAATATCCAAGCTAGAATCAAGAAGAAATGAACATGGGCAGGGAATGTAATGTGAATTCAAGATAATTGTTGGGTCATTGGTAACAGAATGAATCCCAAAAGAAGGTAAGCGTAGCAGAAGGCGGCAGAAAGTACGGTGGGCTGATGAGATTAGAAATTCTGCAAGAACAAGGTGGCCACAGGTGGCACAGGACAGGGTTAATTGGAAAGATACAGGACAGGCCTTCGTCCTCCCGTGGACGAGGTTCAGCTGATGATGACATTACATGCTATAAGAGAACCCAGTTCAAATAAATAGACAAAAACACTGCAAATGCCATAAAAATAGCGGTTCTCTAACACTAGAAAAGTATCGTGTACATTTTCAGAGAAGGTAATTGGGACATTTAACGGAACGATCTGGCTATAAGCCCCACCCGAACACGAGAGCCATTCACTGTGTCGGCAGAAAGCTGCGGTGGCACATGAAGCTGCTTTGGTTGTACGCTGGGCTGTGGCTGCTGGATAACGGGGAGGACCACAGCAGGTGGCTCCGGGTGCTTCCGTAGAACGGCGAGATTGTGAAGGGTGCCGCAAGCAGTTATTATAACTGCTGAGCGCTCAGGGCGGTTCTGGAGGCCCATATCTAGGCATGGGAAGCGGCGCCTCCAAACTCCAAAAGCCCTCTCCACACTATTTCTCGTTTTGATGTTGGCCGCCTGATACCTGCGTGAAAAACGAGCAGTTTGAAGTAAAAATTTGTATAGATGTGCTAAATTGAAGAACACAGCAGTCTGCGCATTACTTTCTCAGTGGCTTCTCTGCAGCTAATAATGAAGCTGTAATTACATTTGCACGTCTCGGAAAGTAGCAAGACAGCTTCAGGGGCGTTGTCCGTCAACTGGTGGCAAATGTATACTAAATCTGAATTTTTAATTCTTGTTGAATTTGAATGAAAATTGGAAAAAGCATGAAAAAATTATGTGTTTCAGTAACAAATGAAAATGAAGATTCCACTCTTTGATGTAAAGTGTTTACGGAGAAGTACAGCAACAAAAGGAGATGACAATCGTACATTTGTGCTGCCTTCAATCAAAGAAACTATGGTGCTACGTTCCTTCTTGTACTTACCTGCCCTCTGGGGTATTTGGCGGGTTGGCATCTGCCGGAGGTGTAATTAAAATTACATGCAGGGATAACCTGCGTCTCCCAGCAGCAACCCGGGAACTCGCTTTGTCTCGTAGAGAACCCGTGCATGGCTGTTGTCGAAAATCCTGCTGTCATGAACTGATCCAGGCCAACCGACGACCAAGTCATAAAATTCAAGCCTTCGCCCCGTGATTGCCTGACGATAAAATATTATGTCTCTGTCGTGAAGACATTCTCAGGAAATGAAAATAAATTTTTGTGCCTACATGTCAGATCACTCTACTCTTCAGCAATTAATATATAATCATAAAGCTTAGGTTCTATGTTTTACAGGGAACAAGAGCCAGAAAAATTAGCACTTTCATTGAAATGGTGCAAGTTGTTTACTTGCAACGCGAGCGAAAATTTGGTGCATCATGTAACAGGAATGCTAGGTAACATTCATGGTATTTATTTATTTTTATCCTCGGGGTCATACAGGCATTTGAGAAGGGTGCAGGAAGAATGAAATGTAAAACAAGCAATGCGAAAAACAAATTATTGCTCCCATATATACAATGTTAGCTAAGTAATAGAGAGTAAATTTATTAGATGTGCTGGTGTTTATACAACGCAAGCCAAATATTGAGGCATAACAAAAATATTGTACAAAAATACCTGAATTACTGATGAATTGATAGCAGTCGCTTTGGACATAAAAAAGGTTTGCGTATACGTACTACACGCAATAATTAAACCGGACCCTCCAATCTTGAAAAGTGATGCAGGGCAGGTTCAGCACTGCAAGAGATCGATTCTTTTTACTGGTCAATATTTACATGAACATTATTTGAATAAAACGACAGCTAAGAAGGGCTAAGATGAGGAAAGTGGCCCTCAAGTGTGTTCTATATACACGCGCGTTAGTACAATTTAATGCCACCTAGAACGCGATACGGTTTTGCAAACCGAAAAATGGGCTCACCTGCACATTGATCGAAAAGTAGCCTTTCCGGTTGCGGTATGCCTCTCCGAGCTGCCCGCCAGGAGACTTGATTCTAATGTAGGTGCAGTCTATGCACCCAGTCACCCCAGGGAAACGGCCAAGGCGGTAGAAGTCTGTCGTGTCCGCTTGAAACTCGGCCGCAGTAGCGGGGAACTTCACAGTTCTAGGGAACAGATGTGCCGCGATCAGCGTGGATACTCGTTCCACTGCACGGCACACCGTCGGTTGCGAAACATTTACCAAGTCACCGGTGACGACTTGGAACGTTCCACTTCCATAAAATCGAAGCGCAATGGCCAGCTGAAGCATCGGTGGTAGCGGGTGACCGCGATTGCTGACGCTTTCTTCCATGGGCAGGCACTTCAGGAGCTCTCACACGGTGTCCTTCGAAAACCGGTACCGGGATAGGAGCTCCCCATCGCTTAAATACTCCAGCGGGTTTATTCTGTCCCGCAACGCCCGTCGTGGCACAACTGCAGCTTCGCTATCGTCGGCGCCGTCATGGAAACGTTCGTCCACACGTAACACATGTTCGGCGAACTCGGCCGGCAGCCATCTTAACACAGTTGAGGGGGGACGCTTCGGTCGAGGAGGCGTTCAAGGTAGCAGCAGCGCCACCTCGAGATTTTGGAGGAAAGCGTGAAGGAGTTCCTCTGTTCGAAGGCCGCTAGGAGTGGAGGAGGGTTTAAGAAGCACGAAACGGGCTTCGAGGAGCAACTCGAGTGAAAATTCAAGTGGAGGTCTGTTTAAGAATACGGGGGTATTTATAGTTCCTAAGTTATTACAGAATCTGCAGAGTTGGTCCTCCGGATTTCCCGTTTGCGTGAGGTATCGCCATCTTGGAGACATGTGGTTCTTGGCTTGCAGGCGGCGCCAGGCGACTACCTCTGCGGACGTGAGGGACCTGTTCTCTGTAACAAGTTCACGCCAAGGCTGGTAGCGCCGTTTGCATGGTTACAACAACCATGTGAACGCCCAGCTCATCAAGCGATGCTTCATCGTGACGTCGACAGCGCAGAAGGGAACAATGATCAGTGACGTTCCCTTACTTATGGATCCGAACTCAACCGCGAGATACTGCGATGGTGTGACAGCCTGCGCAAGCTATCACATTTAGCATAGCGTGTACCGCTACTGCTTATCGCCTACCATCACCTGTCGCTCCTAGTGCGCTGGTTGGTCACGGCGAGCAAGGAGCGCGCGCTGTTGACTGGAACGTGGCGCAATCTGGTGCCGCCTCCCGGTGATCCTCCACAAGCTGACGATGCGCACTCTTTGCTAAATGTGAAACGAACGCATCCTTCCTTGGGACCGAAACGAACGCTTATAGAGTGCAATGGCTGGATCGGATCGATTCCACGAAGCCGCTCTCAGATACGTAGAGGGTAGCCATAAGCGTAGAGTGCTTGGTCATAGGATGTTTACAGAGAGGCGCAAATTCTTTGGGTGCGAAAACTAGCCAGAGCCTCTGGTGGTGTATTTTTGCTTTACAGAGCTTTTATCTAGGGCAACCAAGTTGGTTTTTTAGTGTAATATAAGACACAAAAACTTGACAAAACCGATATCTAGTTATTAACACCATTTGCAGTATATTTACTCTTTGTCCAATCATCAAGCTCCCACTAAGGGATGTCATATTCGCTGCTAAAAACCGCCACTGTATGGTGACACCGTCAGCGCCACGAATTTGTTTTCGCGAGCTAATTAAAATATTAAAAACCGCAGTATACGCGGTACGACCGATGCTAATAGCATCATTATAACTCTTTCTATGCAATCAACAGGCAAAACAATGCACTGAAAATGTGTTTCGGAGCCCCTTCAAGTCTCCCTTGCGTGATGTCTGGCGCCAATCCAGAAGGTGAAATTTCCGTAAAGCTGGAACCGTTCCTCCTTTATCTTGAACGCCGAGGAGATTGCGAGACTTGCGCTGGGCAAGGATGGTGTCCTCGTGAGAGCAAGCAGAACTCGGGGACGCGCCACGCTTCGAAGCAACAGTTAAACTTGGAGTGGAGTTGCCGTCACGGAGGGAAATTCCAGGTTGTCAGTCAGCCAGCTTTATTACATATCATACAGTGCAATTAGAAATTCCAGCAGTGCAGGCACTCGGCGCCGCACCCCCACCACCATCCCTTTCTTCCTCCGGGTCAGGCACAGCGCAGACACGAGTCGCAAGTGTGTTATCATTGAGGCTGTCTATTACTGGCATGTGTTCCACTACGCACTGATGGTCGACATCTGCAGACAGCTGATCTGCCGTGAAGCCTTGGCAGGCTCACGCTGCAAATCAGGAACGGCACCAGGCACTGGGCCTGTAATTACCTATTCAATACATGCAGGGGGTGACATGCCACCAGCAGCATACAAAACCTCTGTCGCGAAAATCAGATGCTCCTGCAAAAGTGTCGTCCACTGCTTTCATGCCATAGCGCAGGCTGTGAGGATGTGACAGTTCACACTCCTCCTTAGTATGGCCGAGACGCCGACAGTCATCACACCGAGGATTACGACAGTGAAGTCGTATATTGCCCAATCTTGTGACAACGAAGACAGAAGAATGGCCATCCTGGAGCTAAACCAGCACTGTAGGCCAACGAGACATGTGAGACATTTAGTGGGTCGTTCGCTTTTCTCAACACCAATTTTCAATTTTTACTGAAGACCATAAACAGTCAGAATATAAAGCACGTCGCTGAAAGTGACGCCTTCAATCAAAGTAAATGGAATGTCTGTATTGAAAGTACGCACCCCCTCCATTTCCACGATTCTCCAGCACTCCACTTTGATGCAAGTAACCTTTCCGCAAGTTCTTTTCGGTGTTCTGGGAGGCAAAGAACCTCGACCTGGGCAGTCTTCGGTTCTGGGTCAATCACAAGAAAAAGACCGTTTTTCAGTTGTCACTCCCTGGAGCTCTCGAGGTCAGATTTGTCTAACGCTGACTTGCAAGTTACTATCCACACTTGCGATATCTGAACTCTCTGATGCAAATGGTATTACTTAAATCTATGACGCCACGTAAAGCATCTCTGAAGTCGTGGGCACGATAGGCAGGAAGGTTCACGAAGAAAAACGGTGTTGACAGCAGGCAGACGACAGATGGAGCCGGACGGTGCGATATTAGGCGGCACACGCCGCAACAGTACCTCGGCCCAGGGCCGATTGATTCATATCAGCCGAGAACATCGCACGC
This sequence comes from Amblyomma americanum, assembly GCA_030143305.2. Taxonomy (NCBI): domain Eukaryota; kingdom Metazoa; phylum Arthropoda; class Arachnida; order Ixodida; family Ixodidae; genus Amblyomma; species Amblyomma americanum. The sequence continues at coordinate 4,420 of JARKHS020031325.1, read as the reverse complement.
CCTAAACTGCAAGTCTATCGCACTGGGTTTGGGTATTGCGTTATAATCAACTGCCATTCGGGCGGCATGAACGGATAAGCTTCGCTCGCCACTGTATTAGAGTAGTACGCCATCGCTTCAGCCGAACTCCCCGCTTGTATGCTTGCACATTCACAGCACGTAAAGTAGTTTTAAGTACCCTCCTAATTTTTATTGAAAGTGTGTTATGGGCAGTGAGACAGCACTCAATCAAACACCTTCCGTGTAGTCGGAGTTTACACGTTCTACTTTTTCTTAGCCAGACCTTGACAAAAGGCGTACTTTTCTAATGCTACATGTGGGGAATTAAAATATTTGCATTGGCAAATTAAATAAAGAAAATAAAAAAGCCCTGGCAAATGGAATGCTGATCTTTAATCCTGAACAATACCTTGGGATGCTGCAATTTAGAGCAAATTAGCAACTAGGAAAGCAACGACGATGATGGCAGGAGAGACAGCATGCACATTTTCATCTTTCACTCAACAGCCCCTCATGTGCCTGTTTGTCCCGTTAATGTCTCTCCGTACTCGACGCTGAGGTTCAAATGCCCTGGGCGCTATGTCACGCATATCTTCCCGTTCCCTACCCCTGGGACGCCAGCGCTTCAAGCGCCTTGTGCTCAAAAGAATAAAACTAATACAGTGCAACTGAGCGCTTGTATGTTTCAACAGCCTGTGTCTTGTAGCTATCTTCAGTAGCTGTTGCAGCATACGACAGCAACTGTCGATGGAGCGTCTATACCGAAGTGAGCACCGCCGGGGAAAGATGTGGAAATATAGAGCCGCCGTCACACGTCGACCTTACAGACAGAAACCTCTCCGCGCCTACATTTGCGACTTGGCGTAGTGGTAAGGCGCCGGTTTGCCGCGCTGTGCCCTTAGTGATATGCTGCGAAAGTGCTCAGTTGGAGGGGTCATAGTTCTGCTCTTTAAAGGAATGCCGACGTGCCTGAACATGTACCGCGCGTTAGACGTTTCTGACGTCGCCATACAAATGGCACGAAGTCCTTCCCGTGATTTCTCTTTGTTGAGTTCAACTCAAGGAATAATGCTTCAAGTTAATCCACGCAAAACTTGAGTGCCAGTGATTGGAACGCAGAGGAGACGAAAGCGAGCAAGGCAACATAGTTTTTCGATATCCTGATTCACCCGCAGACAACGCAGAAAATTACGAAACAGAAACTACGTCTTGGTGGCAAGATATGTATTGGGAATGTTTAAATGATCGACGCATGGTACAAGATGCTCTTGACATCGTCAGCCACATTCCACAGCATTCATCATTTCTGATCTTTAAGCAGTCATAAATTATTCTTTTATTCTGCCTGCTAGCGTGAGTTTCTTACAATAGAATTTGCAAGGCAGTAAGTGCGTCTGTTCGTGCCGTTGAGCTCCGAACTTTGCCGCCTCAAATGATCTCTGATGCTGCACTGGAGCGCATTATAGAACATATTCGTGGCTTGCCGACATTCCTACGCAAACCGCCTAAACGCCGACTAAAGAATGCCGATTGCAAATAACTGTGCAAACTGCTATTATTCACATTCTGGTAATTCGAAAGAACTCCTGATGATATTAGCCACACTATAGTAAAAGACAGCGATACATTCATCTTCGAGTAAAAATAGGCTGTTTCACTCGCCCACCCACAGGTCTAAGATAAAATGAGAGGTGATGGCGCCGGATGCGAACAATGTTTTTTTCAAGCCTATTCTTATCCTTGACCACAGCGAGTATACTATAGTGAAGCAAATAATGTCACCAAGATCACAAAAATCACCTTTAGTTTCTTTCCTGATGATGAGAGCTCGTTCAGGAACAATCAGTTTAGGCTAATGTTTTATCAAAATGGCCGCTCTGTGCATTTTAAAAGTCCACATTGAGTAGTTTGAAAAGTACCCAACATAAGAAGTCGAGCTCATCTCGCTGTTATTTCAAGCACTTGCGCCGGTACAGTTCAAGGTCTTGTCAAGGAGGAGCATCTTGAAGAAAAAACTAAAGCACGTGTGTCAGTGATACTCATCCCTTCAGGCGCCAGTACCATACCGCTATTATGTAATTTATTTATTTGGTTGAAAACACTGCATCTCTATTTAGAGGCTATTGCAGGACTGCGTTACATGACAATACAGCACTATAGAAAGTTTAGCGTAAAAAGAGCACATGAAGTACGCCAATATCTGAACACGCAAGAAAGCACATCTTAAAACAGCTCGTTTGCTCAGAATGAATATGGAATTTATGGTGAACGAATCTGGCGAAGTTATGAATTCCTACTCTCGAGCATTCGGGAAATAAGCAGCTTTTGAAAGCGTTACTGCGTGCAGAAATTGGTTGAAAATTATAATTGTGATGGCTCCTAGTTAAAGATTTTGCAGATAACGAGATTTTATTTTGTCTATATCCATCATCCCATCCGTATTTAGCTCGCGTCGTGAACGCTTCTAACATGTTCATATCCAATTGGGACTTTCAGTTAATCGTAATTTTAATTGTTAATTATTACGACTCTAAAAGTCCAAGATAATAGTCTCGTAGATGTCCGCTGTACGTGATTATTCGGCTAAATTTTTGTAAACCTTATAAAACGACAGTACGCTTTACGAAGATTGACTAGAGCAAGGTTAAAGGGGATCGTACAAACAAGGTGTGGGAATATTTTAACGCTAGCTGATTATTTTAGTGCGTTAAATACTATTGAATAACAACAGTTTATTAATGCGAAAATGCTATTATTTTACCTTTACAACGATAACTTAAATATCATGTTTAAAAAACTTCGAAAAAGTTAATTTTCGCTATTTTGTTCTGTCTTACTTTAACCCGGTGCTCCTTCTCCATATCGAGTCAAAGCCCAAAGATTTTAAAACTTGTCCTGTCAGAACCGCTTCAGTGTGAGTGCGGTGAATATATGCTGATCAGCATCTGCATGAAAACGGCCGACGAAGCGGCGCAACGGGATAGACCACAGTGGGTTGCGGCTGCGAGAGGCCCCACGCAGTTCCTAATTGCGCTTTGTAACAACCGCGCCCTTCCCGGCTCTGCTCTGTCGCTCCACCAGCGGCGTAGAAGCGGCAACTGCCGTGAGTAGCTGCGATGCCCCTACCTGCTGTTGGTTTTTTTTGTGTGTAGTTTGCTAGAAAGAGGGCCAGAAATTTTTTTTATTGCACTAATCAGTTGCGCGTCGTTCGAAAGCATTAAACACACCGCGGCCTAGCGCTCGTGACGCTCGGGCTGTCGGTAGGACGGCACTCTTCAAGCCTTCGTTGTGTTTCGTGATCAGCAAACGTGGGCTGTTCTCCGTACCAAAGGGAACGACAGCAGCGGTCCATCGCTCACAGGAAGTTTTCGCCGACGGAGCACATACTTTTTTTCTTAATTCGCGTCGTAATGTGCGCTTTACGCGGCTTACTGCTCGCCCATTCATCGCGCTAACCATTACGCACTTCGACTTTCGCACTGCGTGGATGCTTGACCCCCCGTTGTCGGCCAGACCTTCGATCGGACAGCGTAGGTAGACGTTGCACGAACGGGTGCGGTGCTTGTTGCGTGGTACGGTTTACACTGCCCGTTCCGGTTCCAGTGCGTGCAGCCGAGGTGTGCAGCTTCCATTCCACGAAGGAGCCCGTAATCACAGTCGCGTCGGCAGCCGCGTCGAATGGCGGACGGAAGCGGCTGTGAGGACTACGATACGAGGTCGACATGGTCGCGTTTTCCCCAGGACGCCATATAGTGAACGGACTGAGGGGCTCGGCACTGTTTCGGTCTGGCTGAGGGCTGTACCATGTCATTTTATTTATTTTGTGCGTTTTGTCTTTAGCGAGACCGCAGGGCATGCGCCAGCTGTGATCCCACAAATACGGGAGACAGACCTGCTTGGCTGAATCCTGCGGCTGATGGCCAGTGATTGAAGAGTTAGAGCCAGAGGAAGCGATACCGAGGTTTCCAGGAAAGGTGCGGAGCAAATGTTAAAGGTTCTGTTCCTGGAGCTGGTCCGAGTTTGGTCCCCTGCCACATAGGTCCTGCATAATAGCTGTTTCTCCCGTGTAGACAGCCCAGGCGTTCCTGTTCTACTTCTAAACTTGTTGCCCTTCCAATCTTTTCTACTTTAAGATTGTTAGTAAGTTTTTATGTAAAAGTGTTAAGTCCCTTCGTTTTTAAAGAGCCTTCTCTTCGGCGCCCAAGGTATCCGACCTTGGCAGAGAGTACATCTCGCGAAACGGATCCACTGCATGAACATGCCACCGGTCCATGTCAACCCCGGGTGGGCGTAAAAGGAACAAAGCAAAATAACCTACACACGAACTTTTCTTCACATTTTCTACGATTACCGATGACTCATTACAGAAGAACGTGCACGTCTGGGTACTGTCTACTGGGAGGTAACTTATGTACCGGGC